>JAFMOC010000051.1:1972500-1977500 GCA_019802505.1 Corydoras sp. C115 | reverse complement strand
CGCCACAGGAACAATGGACTGTGCTTAAAGCCCATCCACTTTCACCATGAACATGATGCTGCTACATACTGTCAGGCTGATCAGGCTCGGGATTAGGTTTGAGGAACAGATACAGGTTTCTGAGCATAATTATTTTTACAGGACGTGTTGAAAGTGAGTTCTGGAAAAGCACATTTATTCTTGCTATTGACACATGACCGATCTGGAGTGCCAAAAATGGACATAACCAACACGGCGACACCAACAGAATGACGACACGACTTTAGTAATCCATGCTACCGTAAGACCACAACTTCAAAACAATTTGAAGATGCAGTGTGGTGTAACAGGAAGGATTAAAGTTCTGTTGTTAGGATTTCAAAACACATGATACAGAACTACATACACCGAGATGAGCCGGCTGAGACACGGTGCGGAATAAACAGTGTTCTAAGTGGGAGATCCATTTTGCCTCCTGTACTTACACACAGAGGAATTTGTCATCTACATTTAACCCATCCGTGCAGAGACATATACACACACTGAGTGAAGTGAGCTCACGTGCCCGCAGCGGTGGGCAGCCTGTACACGGCACCCGGGGAGCAAATGAGGGTGAGGTGCCTTGCTTAAGGGCACTTCCTGCTCCCGGTCAAGTTCCGCATCAATTATAAAATCCTTCTGCTCACCTTTAAATCCATTCACAACCTGTCTCCACCATATCTCTCCTCTCTTCTACAAGTTGTAGTTCTATCTCGCTCCCTCCGATCATCCTCCTGACTGTCCCCACTGCTCGCCTTACCACCATGGGGTACAGAGCTTTCAGCCGCTCTGCTCCCCAACTTTGGAACTCTTTACCACCGGACATAAGACACATCACCTCACTTTCACAATTCAAATCCGCACTCAAAACTCACCTGTTTAAACTGGCATTCTCCATCTGATCATTGTTTTTATTTTAACATACTTTTAATATGTTGTGTGTTCTGTGTCTTGTTTTTATTCTATGCTTATTTGCACTTTTGTACGGTGTGCTTGAGTGACAGAAAGGCGCCTATAAAATAAATATATTATTATTATTATTATTATTACTTCAACCAAAGTAGTTGGTGCGACCAGAAATTGAAGCGGGGACCTTCAGGTTGTAGGGTTGGTTCATGAACAAGCCTGTGACTGCATGTGTTCTGTGTTGGATTTGGCAAACACTTGTATTGACACTAGGGATGAGGCAATTAATCGTTTTTGCAATTAATTGCGATTAAAAATTTTAGAAAAACTATTGATTAAGTGTAAAAGCAACGCAACGTTGTTGAAAAATACTTATTATGCCGGCAGCTGGATTTTTAGACCAAGTGGAGTATCACAGCGTACAAAAATAAAGTTCCACTTGCAGCACACTTGTCTGTTTACAAAACAATTGTTTGTCTGTTGACATTGTTCTTATTTTTTTTATGAATTTCACTGCATTAATTGCACATTACACACCACTCACTTTAATCATAACTTATGAAACAATTTTTTGTTTTTATACCTTACAGTGCCATATTTGTACAGTTTCTCTTTTTTTTATTTAATTGCACATTGTAAATACATATTTTATTTAATTTTATTCTATTTTACTTATCCTTCTGAATAACTGTTTTGTAAATCAAAATTTTTTTTCTTACTGTAATTCCAAATTTTTTACTTATGTGGAGATGTCAGAAAAGAATTTCACTGCTGGCTGTACAACTACGCATGTGACCAATAAACCTGATTTCTGAATTGGAATATGAATTATAATACACACACACAGATTATGAATATTCAGCACAAGCCCTGCATTATCTTTTCTTGAATTAAATAAACAAACCTACGAAACCGTACACGGTTTTAATCTGTAATAGTCTCATCCTTAATTCACATAAGGATTCACGTAAAGCACGTTTTGGATGGGTGCTGGCGTCACCTGATCGATAACGGTCATCTCGGGTTCCCCCACTGCGATGTGACCTGTGATGCCTCGTAGCAGCCGATGGTCCGGCATCTGGACTCGGGGAGGAATCAACGGCAGTACCTGGAGTTAAATGGATACTCTTAAGGCCTGGATCCAAATCTGAAAACAAAGAACAGACCATACATTAGCTCTTACTGGGACGTTTGTGCCACATTTTTCTGCTTGGCGTCACTCATGACGAATGGACGAGAGCTTTTAATCTCACGTGACTAACAGGATTCACAACTGAATGATGTATTTATAAAAAAAGGAAGGTGATTTTTGTTATCAGCAGCTTAAATTACACAACACGCACTCAAAAAGCGTTGAACAGGAAAATGTGCGTTAGTCATCTGTTGAATGTAAATGCGCCTCAAACTTTGTGATCAGAATCATCAGATCCTCTTTCAGATTTGTCCATCCATTATCTTCCGCTTCATCCTCTACTAGGGTCGGGGGGGGGAGATAAATGTGGCTTGAACAAAAGAAATTTTACATGTATTATTTATTTTGTAAATCATTGTCATCTTTTTTATATATCCATCCATTATCTTCCACTTTATCCTCTGTTAGGGTCGCGGGGGGGAAGGGGGGGTTGCCCATACCCGTCCAGGGGAGAACGTCTCGGGCGCTGGGCAGATACACCCAGGACAGGGTGCCAATCCATCGCTGGGCACACCGCTGGGCAAACACTCACTCACACAGACACACTCTATATGGGGCAATTTGGAGAATTCAATTCACTTGATCCATGTTTTTGGACTGTGGGAGGAAACCGGAGAACCCGGAGGAAACCCACGCAGACATGGAAACTCCGGGAATCCTAGCGCTGAGAGGCGAATGTGCTGACCACTAAGCCACCGTGCCGCCCTGATCAGAATCAGAGTACTTTATTAATCCCTGGGGTGGGGGGGGGGGGATAAAAAAAATATCACAGAAGCACCATTTATAGAGTTTTTAAAATACAAAACGTATAAAGGATAAAATATTAACAATAAGCAAAATAAAAAAATAAATCAAAAAAAAGATATATATATTTTTACATTCAGTCATGAAGCTTTAATCAAAAGCGACTTACAAAGTCAGTAGTTAAAGAAGAACCCAGCTACACTGTACAATTTTTAAACCTTATAATAAGTGTATAATAATAAAAAAAAATATATATATTTATTTAAAGTTTAATAATAATAATATTATTCATTCATTCATTTATTCATTATCTTCCGCTTTATCCTCCATTAGGGTCGCGGTGGGGTTCCCCATGCCCATCCAGGGGAGAACGTCTCGGGCGCTGGGCAGATACACCCAGGACAGGGCGCCAATCCATCGCTGGGCACACACTCACACACACACAGACACACTCTATATGGGGCAATTTGGAGAATTCAATTAACTTGATCCATGTTTTTGGACTGTGGGAGGAAACCGGAGAACAAGGAGGAAAGCCACGCAGACACGGGGAGAGCATGGAAACTCCACCCAGATGGGGATTCGAACCGGGAATCCCTAGGGCTGAGAGGAGAACGTGCTGACCACTAAGCCACCGTGCCGCCTAATAATATTATAATATAAATAATAATGGAAAAAATAAAGTGAATGTTAAGTAATGCGTTCATCAATAATTCATCTGTCTAAATATCACGAGGGGCGGCACGGTGGCTTAGTGGTTAGCACGTTCGCCTCTCAGCGCTAGGGATTCCCGGTTCGAATCCCCATCTGGGTGGAGTTTCCATGTTCTCCCCGTGTCCGCGTGGGTTTCCTCCGGGTTCTCCGGTTTCCTCCCACAGTCCAAAAACATGGATCAAGTTAATTAAGTTCTCTAAAAAAAAAATTGCCCCATATAGAGTGTGTCTGTGTGAGTGAGTGTGTACCCAGCGATGGATTGGCGCCCTGTCCTGGGTCTATCTGCCCAGCGCCCGAGACGTTCTCCCCTGGATGGGCATGGGGAACCCCACCTCGACCCTGATAGAGGAAAAAGCGGGTGATAATGAATGAATGAATAAATATCACAGTGAGTAAAATCCAGGATATAAATACAAAATAACTGATTTAGGACTAAAACAGGTCTGGATTAGAAGATCTGGGTTAATGAATGACTGATAATAACCTGCATACTAATCGTATTAATGGTTTACAACACCTCCAGAACTTCCGGTGGATGACTCGGTGACTCAGTGTTTATAAGGATTACCAGAGATGACGCACTGGTACAAAACTGACCTGAACAAACTTGAGTTCCCTTTGCTCACTTCCTCCTCTGCTTCCTGTCGCACTCTCGCTAAGCTAGGTCAGTGGGTGCGGGTGTGTTTGCTCAGTTAGAGACAGAAACGTGGCAGGAATCAAAGGCTGCTGAAAGCCTTAAAGCAGTGCTTTACTGATCACTCTGCGACTGTGAGGCAGTTATGAATAGGATTACAGGGTTAACAGATGCTTATAAACAAGTTATACTCATAAATAAAAGACCTGGAGCTGTGGACGTGTTCCTGTCTGGACAGGTTTCACACGCTGCAGTACCACACGCAGCCAGTAGAGAGCAGAAGCAAACGAGCTTGAGGAATGAATGAAATGTGACAGCAACACACTCGCGAAGACACACAAACACACTTATAAAAAGTGGAAAACGGACACTTCCTCTGCTAAACCTGGAAAAACACCTTTCAATCTCATCATGACGAGACACAAACAAACTCATATGAAAGAGTCAAGCTCCAAATGCAATGAGTTGCCAAGATGACAAGAGAAAGCATGATCCTCACAGGTTTAACAAAAACAAAAACCTGACTCACTCATCAAACCCAGAGCGCCGGCCTCAGAGTGACGTCAATGTAGTAATTACCCCAATTTTGTAACAATCAACACAACTGCATCTATGTGCCAGAGACTATGTGTGTATTTAGATATGTTTGTGTGCATTATACACACACACACACACATTACATTTAGTCATTCAGCAGACGCTTTTAACCCAAGCGACTTACAAATGAAAACATTACAAGTCAGAAGTTATGGAGAAAACCAACTATACATTAGGGGTGAGCTGCAATATTCG
>JAFMOC010000051.1:1942500-1967500 GCA_019802505.1 Corydoras sp. C115 | reverse complement strand
CTACTTAGCGCTAAGCCTTAATTATCATCTCTCAGTTTGCAGTTCTCCAGCCATAAACTATCCAAATTAGTCTAGCATGTGATGTCACCATCTGCAACAACTTCGAACTGAGCGTCAATGTTAATGAAAATGTCCATTATGAATTATATATATATATAAATATAATAAACATTTTAAAAATCTAACAGTGGACCGGAGTCATTGGCAGACCCTAATTATGAGTTAAGCAGAAGCACACTGGGTGTTCACCGGAGCCGAGAGGCTCAGGAGATCAGAAACTGTAAAAGCAGAAGAGGCCACCTTGTGAATCGGCTTCGGATGTCCTTTCACAAAACACTCATGAAACCTTTGTCCTTAAAACCTCAACAGGAACTGATTCCACTCACATTCACACTGCACACAGGAACACAAACGTCTGCACATGGTTGTATGAAAACTGCGACTCTGAATTTGACTTCACTAAGCAACTAGTAAGTGTAGCAAACGTAGGGAATGGAAATAGACGTGGCTGCTCAGTGGTTAAAGTGTGGAGCTATCAATCTGAAGGTTGTGGGTTCAAATCCCAGGTCCAGTGAAGTTACCATCGTGGGTCCATGAGCTAGACCCATAACCCTCTCTGCTCCAGGGGTCTGCATCATGGCAGACCCTGTGAGGTCATCCCATCCCAACCATCAACTTGGGATACGTTTGGTTTTATCCACAGCGACTTACAACATATTACATAAATAACCCTATATTAACAATATATACATTTCAGAACTAGTTTATACATGGGGCGGCACGGAGGCTTAATGGTCAGCACGTTCTCCTCTCAGCACTAGGGATTCCCGGTTCGAATCCCAATCTGGGTGGAGTTTCCATGTTCTCCCCGTGTCCGTGTGGGTTTCCCCCGGGTTCTCTGGTTTCCTCCCACAGTCCAAAAACATGGATCAAGTCAATTGAGTTCTCCAAATTGCCCCATATAGAGTGTGTTTGTATGAGTGAGTGAGTACCCAGCGATAGATTGGCACCCTGTCCTGGGTGTATCTGCGCAGCGCCCGAAACGTTCTCCCCTGGATGGGCATGGGGAACCACCCCCCCCCCCCCCGTGACACTAATATAGGATAACGCAGAAGATGATGGATGGATAGTTTATACACTATTGTATCTATTCTTATAAACACTGATGTACAGATAGATAAGTGTAAATAGAAAAATACACACAGATATATATATATATATATACACAAATAATAATTATTATTATTACTATAACCACAATCTATATTAATGTTTATAGGTTGGAAATGTCAGGTCTACACAGGTAAGCAGGCAAAATGCAGCAACATTAAATGTACTGTATGAAACCCGACCTGAATACTGTCCGTATTATGATGACTGTTTTAAAACTCAGCGATCAGATTATAAACAAAATGAGTCTTTTTATGATATCGGTCATAAAAACAGAACACGCATTCTTTGGTGCTTATTGTGAGGCAGTTTGCATTCAGTACACCAGCACTGTTTACAAACACCATGATGTGACTTCTAGATAGTGTGACGGATAATCCTGGTGTATTCATATACAACTGTTCCATAATGAACTCAAAACCTAAATTTAAATTTATTTCTTACATTTATAAGACCTCACTGTAAACCGTACTGTCAAAATCAATGCTGCAAATCTCCAACAATGTACACACACACACACACACACCCTCAATTCCCCAACCACACCCACCTAATGTAAGCATCAACACCCCTCCCCAACCTCTCTCCACTGCACGCCCACAGAAACACACTCACACACACCCTTCCCCATCTCCCCACACGTGAACAATAACAATAACAGACTACAGTATGGAGGGGAAAAGTCTGCAGTGTCTCAGTCAGTCAGTCACTCATGTGCGCACACACACACACACTTCATTTCTTAGAGAAACATTAAGCCAAAAAGCCAGATAAGCTTGCTAATCTGTTCCATGGGACATTTTCATGACATTCGCTAAAAAAAGACCCACAAACTCGTCCATTTCTTATGGTCAGTCTGCAAAGGTTTGGAAAGCACGCTGTAATTACTTTAACACATGATCTGTATGGAACATCGTCAAATAGGACTTCTGCAAAATCATTAGGACCTGTTTTAAACTCTTATGAAGACTATATACGGCATATATAAAAAAATGGGGGCGGCACGGTGGCTTAGTGGTGGCCTCTTAGCGATAGGGATTCCCGGTTCGAATCCCAATCTGGGTGGAGTTTCCATGTTCTCAGTTTCGTGTCCACGTGGGTTTGCTCCGGGTTCTCCGGTTTCCTCTCACAGTCCAAAAACATGGATCAAGGTCATTTACATTACATTACATTTGGTCATTTATTGGACGCTTTTATCCAAAGCAACTTACAAGGTGAGCACAGGGTTCATCACAACATCCCTGCAGCAATGAGGGTTAAGGGTCTTGCTCAAGGACCCACATTGGTAACTTCAGGGGACCTGGGATTTGAACCACCAACCTTCGCCCTGACCACTGAGCTACCACTCCCTGTAAAGAGTCAACGGTCAATTGAGTTGCCCCATATAGAGTGTGTCTGTGTGAGTGAGTGTGTGCCCAGCGATAGATTGGAGCCCTGTCCTGGGTCTATCTGCCCAGCGCCCGAAACGTTCTCCCCTGAATAGGCATACGGAGACCCCCCCCCCATGTGACCCTAGTAGAGGATAAAGCGGAATATAATGGATGGATATATAAAAATGATGACAATGATTTACAAAGTAAATAATATATTTTAAATTACTTTTGTACAAGCCACATTTATTTATTTTTGGAATTGTGTTTTTCGTTTTTCGTTTCGCACTGGCAAAAACAAGAAGGGTTCCAATGAGAAGAAAAGGAAAAACCAAGCGGACTTAACTACGTCGCTGGCCAAAGCATTCTGATTTATTTAAAGATTGCATTGAAAAACACAATAAAATAAGGAACATCATTTAAAGCATCAGATGACTTATTTACGATTCTGTATAAAGACTAACAGATCAGAGGAACTCACGGAGTGAAGTGATAATTACACATTATACATAACTGTTCCTCTAATTTGAGCACTTCAGCGGAAAAGAGTCAATCTCTTCAGGACTTAACAGCACATGAGTCACGCTGATAAGCACACGGTTATAGTTAAGGTGTGGCACTAACTTCATGAGTAAGCTTGACTCATTTATTGTAATTTTATTAAATAATCCTCATAATTTCTTTATAAGTTCTAAATCGGCGGCACGGTGTCTTAGTGGTTTAGCACGTTCGCCTCTCAGCACTTGGGATTCCCGGTTCGAATCCCCATCTGGGTGGAGTTTCCATGTTCTCCCCGTGTCTGCGTGGGTTTCCTCCGGGTTCTCCGGTTTCATCCCACAGTCCAAAAACATGGATCGAGTCAATTGAGTTCTCCAAATTGCCCCATATAGAGTGTGTTTGTGTGAGTGTCTGTGTGAGTGAGTGCATGCCCAGCGATAGATTGGCGTCCTGTCCTGGGTGTATATGGCCAGTGCCCGAAAGGTTCTGGATGGGCATGGGGAACCCCACTGCGACCCTAATAAAGGATAAAGCAGAAGATAATGAATGAATGAATGAAGTTCTAAATCCTGATAAGGACATTCATTCATTCATTCATTATCATCCGCTTTATCCTCTATTAGGGTCGCGGTGGGTTCCCCATGCCCATCCAGGGGAGAACGTCTCGGGCGCTGGGCAGATACACTCAGGACAGGGCGCCAATCCATCGCTGGGCACACACTTACTCACACAAACACACTCTATAGGGGGCAATTTGGAGAACTTAATTGACTTGATCCATGTTTTTGGACTGTGGGAGGAAACCGGAGAACCCGGAGGAAACCCACGCGGACACGGGGAGAACATGGAAACTCCACCCAGATGAGGATTCGAACCGGGAATCCCTAGTGCTGAGAGGAGAACGTGCCAACCACTAAGCCACCATGCCGTCCTGATAAGGACATGTTTATCAAATATGAACGCTTTAGTGCAAAATGGAGGCTGGTTTTATTAAAACTGTTTTATTTGGTCTTATTTTGCATTGAGGGCTCTTTAAAAACCTGTCTGCTTCGGCACAAATGTCATTTCAATGTCATTTAATATGTTTAAACTGGAAAGAACATTTGTTTAATGAAGTGAATGTATTACCTGCATGTTGAATGTCATCACTAAATGTATATTTGTGAATATTACTGAATATTCAGTTTCTTTACCATAATTGACTCAATGGTAACTCCGTGTGGGGCGCTAGAAGGAAATAGTGCCATTTCATGGCTGATCACACACTGATTTCAACCTTCACTGACTATTTAATTTTCAAAAAGACATTAAACGCACTATTCTGTCCCGTAAAACTGGCATCATGTAGAACTGCACCAATACTGACAGCAGTATCAGCTACCTGTCATAAACTGTAATCATTTCCTCGTACTCATCCTACAGTTTCCAATATGGCAGCAGATACAGCACAGATTGCACTCTAGTTCATTTGTGTGGTGACAAAATTGACTGAATGAGTTACAGAGTACAGTTTGATTATAAAGTCTTGATTGTCCCCCATCAACGGCAAAGTGGCTCACTGATATTTTACATTTTTTGGGGATGGAAAAAAATCAGATTTACTCTAAAGGGTGATTCTGATCAAATTTACTGTAAATGGAAACCATTTCTTTCTTATTTTGAAGCCCTTCAAGCTTTGCCTGCTGACTAGTTCCCTCCCTTCTTTCGTCTTACCCCCCCCCCTTTTTATTTTTTTATTATTATTATTATTATTATTTGTTTATCTATTTATTTATTTACATTTGTATTAGTATCTTACATTTATGTATGGGTGTGTGTGTTTTTTTTTTTTTCTAGGTGTTTTGCCTCTGGGATAAAAATGGGGTAAAAAACAGACTTTTTTGAAGTCTGTTAAATATTTGGTTCTACTTTCAATATTTGTAACATGATTTGTCAATAAAAAATTATTTATTCATTCATTCATTCATTCATTATCTTCCACTTTATCCTATATTAGGGTCGCGGTGGGGTTCCCCATGCCCATCCAGGGGAGAATGTCTCAGGCGCTGGGCAGATACACCCAGGACAGGGCGCCAATCCATCGCTGGGCACACACTCACTCACACAGACACACTCTATATGGGGCAATTTGGAGAATTCAATTCACTTGATCAATGTTTTTGGACTGTGGGAGGAAACCGGAGAACAAGGAGGAAAGCCACGCAGACACGGCGAGAACATGGAAACTCCACCCAGATGGGGATTCGAACCGGGAATCCCTAGCGCTGAGAGGCGAACGTGCTAAACCACTAAGCCACCGTGCCGCCTAATAATTATTTTAAAAAAAAAAAAAAAAAAAAAGTCTTGATTCATGTCATGTCTGTGTATACATGTTAATACGTACACATACACATTGTGGATGTAACTGATCTGGGGTTGTTGCAATCGGTCAGGTCTGGATCACTACGTGCTCAAAACATAAGGTCAGCTGACCTGAATATCCCAAACCAGCATGACTATTCTAGAAAGGGATCTGTTCTTCCCCGATGACACTGACATATTGCAAGATGACTATGTGAGGATTCATCAGGTTCAAATTGTGTCAGAGTGGTTCAGGGAGCATGAGACAGCATTCTCACACATGGATCGGCCAACATGGAGTCAAGATCTGAACCCCGTTGAAAATCTTTGGGGTGTGCTGAGGAGACTTTGTGCAGTGATCCAAATCGGAATGCAACTCAAGATGCGACACACGGAATGTGTGATGTCATCAAAGCTAAAGCCGGTCCATCGTTTGCTATATATTACAGTGTGAGACCCTTTTTTGGTCATGCAGTGTAGGTAGGAGTAGCCAAATGTTAGCACTCAGTCTGACCAACAGTAATGCATCATTACTATCAGAGCATCCCCACCTTTAAACTGCATACAGCTCTGCTTTATACAAGAAACAAGCTACTTAATGTTGTTACACAGATCGTATCACGGTGGTTTCAGACCTTCTCCTTCATGTCATGTTCATAAACTCCCTCAACATGATGAAGTTACTTTCACACTCCTCCCCCTGACGGCTTATTGCTTTCATTCCTCTTTCTTAACGGTGGCAGGTTTCACACAACACTGCACTCCAAAGAATGGCCTGTACCTGGAGCCAATATCGATAAATCACATCCAAGCATGAAATATTCTATTTAATTACTTACGACAAGTCTTAAAATCTATTTAGAAACGATGGCTGAGGAACTATGAAAATGTTTGGATTTTCTGACAGCACTATAAAGATAATGATAACATCTTATTACATTCCCCACCCTGATCATCGAATCAACAGAGAAAATAAACTTAACCCATATGGCTGTGTTTGTTTTGGAGACCCGACTCCCTTAAAAAGACCAACGCGGGCCCCGAGATGAACTCAAACAATGGATTTGAAAAGCAGAGCCAAGAAAGCCTGTTGAGAGGCAGGACAGATTTATTCAGGGAGGAAAGAAAAGAATAAGAGGAAAAAAAAAAAAAAAAAAAAAAAAAAAAAAAAAAAAGAAGCAGGCGAGGAAGATGGACGGGAGAGAGGGGTCTCGCTTCAAGCTTGCAGAGAGACAGCAGCATTGATTCTAAAATTTACGCTCGGTTACTCTGAGAATGTGGACGACCGAATACATCAGCTCCCTTACAGCATCACACATGCCCCCCCCCACCTACCCCCACCCCCACTCATCTTACATACAGGCAATAAAATTTAATTGGCACAGACATAAACAACTAACTGCATAGGCTCTCGCAAATGACACAGGAGTGTTAATGGGTCAGCTGGCACATGAGTGTTGAAAGCTGTGCGCACACACACACACACACACACACACACACACACACACACACACACACACCTTCATACCAACACCATATGAATGACACTAATACTGGAAGTTAAAGTGGGTTGTTAATGTAATGGTAACAACGTAATGGTAAAAAGGTTGCTGGTGTGTGGTTCATGGTTAGTAAGGTCCAGTTAGAAGAAATCGTCAGGCCAAGGTCCATTTCTAACCTGTGTTATGATTTGATACCATATTCTGTATGCTGAAGTAGCTCAGATGTTTTATCAGCATTTCATATCAACAACTGAAAGACAAAACTAATTACAAATATTATAATATATATTTTAACAATATTTAATGTTTTAAATGCTGAACTGATTATTATTTATATTTTTTCAAGTATTATTTATAAAATTGCAAATGCCATTTCACCCATTTCTCGTCATGTTGAAAATTTGAACAATTGTTCATCGTCGATGACAACACATCAATTAAAAAAAAAAATCATTAACTAATTACTGGCAATTAATTTTGTTTTCTATGGATAAATTGCCCATTTTCTACTAAATTTTATACTTCACATGCGGAATTAATTTAGGATAAAGTAATTTAACACGATATATATATATTTTTTTTTTTTTTTTCCCATTCATTCATTATCTTCCGCTTTATCCTATATTAGGGTCGCGGTGGGGTTCCCCATGCTCATCCAGGGGAGAACGTCTCAGGCGCTAGGCAGATACACCCAGGACAGGGTGCCAATCCATCGCTGGGCACACACTCACTCACACAAACACACTCTATATGGGGCAATATTTGAGAATTCAATTGACTTGATCCATGTTTTTGGACTGTGGGAGGAAACCGGAGAACCCGGAGGAACCCACACAGACACGGGGAGAACATGGAAACTCCACCTAGATGGGGATTCGAACCGGGAATCCCTAGTGCTGAGAGGAGAACATGCCAATCACTAAGCCACCGTGCCGCCAATATATATATATATGTTTTTTTTTATATTATTTTATTTATTTTTTAATAGTTTTCACTCTGGTATTCTCTGTCAACTTTTCGTTTCTTTCAGCACGCCACCTGAATCAATCTTTCTTTGACTCAGATCGATCGTCCGTTCGCTGCATCTCAATTCGTACCTCACCTGTGCACACCGAGTCTGCACCCCTGAATCTGGACAGATCTGATTGGCTGAGGGGAGCCGTACCGTAAAGACTAGAAAAGCTCCACCACTTAAAATAAAGTGGGAAAATTAAATCAATAGTTGATGGGTTTGGGTACGCAGTGAACAACGTGTGGGTCCGGACCGGTCCGTGGTTCGCCCATTAGTGACATCTGCTCTAGAACATCTTCATATGAGGAAACGTGTGATTCAAAAGTTTGCAGTCAGTACATTTTCCTGTAATGCGTGTATTGAGACGCAGCCGGGAGTGTAGTGAGATGAGGTTTTGTTAAATGTCTTTGTGTGGCTGCTCTGTCAGTATGTGAAGGTCCACGCTTTTGGGTGACTGATGTAATGTGGTGGTGGTGATGGGGGTGGTGGGAAGAGAGGGCATGGTCAGACACGCACAAACACAAAGTCAGGCCTGTCTTCAAACAACAATCCAACACACACAAACTGGCGCCGGTCCAACGCTACTATAGAAGCTTTGTCTCGCTCTTTTTCTCACACACACTCAGATTGGCACCGAGTCTCTTACAGATCCTGAAGGCAACTGCCGAGCACCTGTCTGACACTTTGCACCAGAATCACGGGTGTGACAGTGGTGCACATGTGATCAGGTTGACAGAAAAACCAGCGAGGTTTCTAAAACAAAGCTCTGTGTGTGTGCACTTTGGCGTTTGGAACGGTTACTGAACAGGATATGGCCATTCCCCCACCCTCCACGGGCTGCCAGAAACAGCCCCACTGTGCTAATGTGGAGGAATGTGCTGATTGGACGGTGGCCTGGGCCAACTAGCCAGCATACAGGCTGCACTGGCCAATTGGGAATGCAGACCTGAATAGACACACAAAGCAAACTCAGCCTGCCAAGATGAACGCACCTCAATGCCTCAGTGTGTGTGTGTGTGTGTGTGTGTGTGTGTGTGTGGGCTAGTGGGTCATTGTGTTCTTTTGTCCATCATGTTATCTCTCTTTGAGGCCATCTATCTGTCACACACACAGCTCAGGCACAGTCAGTAGCAGAGGAAATGATAAGCTGGTCAGGTTTCCTGCCTCATCGGGTCTCGGGGCGACTGGAAAAACCCGACAGCATGGGGAGGAAGTGTGTGCATGTATGTATGTACACAGACACACACATGCGACGATGGCAAAAGAGGGTGTAAACCGTTTTAATCCCAGTTTGTCTTTGAAATAATCATGGGAAGCAAAGATCCCATCAACCCAATCACTTTTATTTGTGGAATGGCTCGTCCCCGTGAATCCAGGTGGGTGCAGAGTTCATTCAGACACTCGACATTCCCGCATGAGGACATTGTAATGCTTAGTTAAATAGTCAAAAGCTCCGGGGTGGCTTTGCTTTAGCGTCAGTGCAAAACACCCATCACAAATCTTTTTACGAATTCCCTTTATGAGGAAATTAGCTGCTTTATTTGAAAACCTGTGAAATAATGTCTTCTTTATAAAGTAGGGATGCACCGATACTGAACGTGCTCTCATTAGTTATAATATTCTAATAAGATTAGATAAAATCACCATGTATCAGACCCAACACGGGGAAGTAATGCGGAATACCACGGGGTATTAAAGAGAGAAAGTTAAAAAGATACAATTATATTTTAAAAAGGCATCTGTAATTCATTCATTCATTATCTTCCGCTTTATCCTCTATTAGGGTCGCGGTGGGGTTCCCCATGCCCATCCAGGGGAGAACGTCTCGGGCGCTGGGCAGATAGACCCAGCACAGGGCACCAATCTATCACTGGGCACACACTCACTCACACAGACACACTCTATATGGGGCAATTTGGAGAACTCAATTGACTTGATCCATGTTTTTGGACTGTGGGAGGAAACCGGAGAACCCGGAGGAAACCCACGCAGACACAGGGAGAACATGGAAACTCCACCCAGATGGGGATTCGAACCGGGAATCCCTAGCGCTGAGAGGCGAACGTGCTGACCACTAAGCCACCGTGCCGCCAGGGGCAATTTAGAGCAGCTAATTTACCTCTATTTTTGGACATGTGTGATTTCTCTGAATGATCCTCAGGCAGCATTCGCACCAGCTTTGTTGCCAGTTCCTCACGAGATGGGTCACATCCCCAAACGAGGTGGTGAGTGTCATTAATCGTGTTTCAAACTGTTTCTGAAGCCTGACTCTGACCTGTGTGCAGACAAAGCGTCGTCTGCACATCACTCAGAAAATGGAAGCGAAAGAAAGAAGCCGTCAGTCCGTCAGGCGGCTCGTCCGCGTCGCCGGACTGGCTTTATGATTCGGCGCCGGATCAGACAACCAATTCAATTCCAGTTATCCTATTTTTCAGCGCTGCAATCCCACAGCGGTAATTTGATAAATCCCTTTGGTGAGATTTGGGACAGAAAAAGGGCGAGCCAAATTTAGAAAGTCGAAAGCCCATCAGAAGTGAAGTGCAGATTCCAGCACGACCATAAGGCTCGTGGCGTTGAACGGGACCGGGACCCGGAGCAGGGAAGCCAAAGACATCGCACAGAGCTATTTAGGGAAACTAATAACCTCAAAGAAGAACGGAATGCAGCTCCAGCGGGGAAGATTTATAATAACGGAAGGTAACGGTGGACGCAGATGGCTTTACGGACGACCCATCATTTCCAAATGATCGGGATAAGCACTTAAGATGCCGTTAATTCCGTCTGATTAATTTAGGCTTTACTTAATCCTTATCTTGTGAACACCCCATGTGTTGTGTGAACACCCTGTGGCTGAATTAAGATAATCATACATTAGCTGTGTTTAAGGGATAAAGCGCTTGACCTCCATTTTTAGTCTCAGACCTGGCTTTGCAATTTAAAAGCATTTATAAAGACCACGCTGTTGAGTCCATCACTCCGTAACAGAGGATCAGTAAAGCCGGTTGTGTCTTCTTTTCCTTTCTCTTTACATTAATTTACTTTCCGAGCCACTTTTTCTAATTAGTCGTAGAAGATGCTGGAGTCCAGCCCACAGATGATTAAGCAAAAATGCATTAAAACCCTCTGGACTGAGGAGGTCAGCGGCATTTACACACTTTATCCATCAAAAAGGGAGTGCCGACTGCTTCTCATCACCAACCGAGGGCCAGGTTTTGGCAGGGGCGGAAGAGGTGCTCCACTTTAGCAATCTGCATCCTCTGCAGTTCAAGTGCAGACACCAACCAGAATCGAATAAATCTCCAAACTAATGCACCCATATTGGACATGGCCCAGAATATGAGTGGATCAATAAGATATATATATATATATATATATATATATATATATATATATATATATATATATATATATATATATATATATTTAGGAACCTTCAAAATCTTTTGGTTTTAATAGCAAAAACTATTATATTTTAATTATAATTATATTTTACATACACACACACCCTCACCATATATTCATTCATTCATTATCTCCCGCTTTGTCCCTATTAGGGTCGCGGTGGGGTTCACCATGCCCATCCAGGGGAGAACATCTCGGGCGCTGGGCAGATACACCCAGGACAGGGCGCCAATCCATCGCTGGGCACACACTCACTCACACAGACACACTCTATATGGGGCAATTTGGAGAATTCAATTGACTTGATCCATGTTTTTGGACTGTGGGAGGAAACCGGAGAACCCGGAGGAAACCCACGCAGACACGGGGAGAACATGGAAACTCCACCCAGATGGGGATTCGAACCGGGAATCCCTAGTGCTGAGAGGAGAACGTGCTGACCACTAAGCCACCCCGCCACACCCTCACCATATATATATATATATATATATATAAAATGTATGTATGTATGTATGTATGTATATACATATACACACACACATAGATATATAGATATGAAATCTTTTTGTTTTAATAGTAAACCCTATCACTGTTGCAATGTTGACACCCGGTTGTTTGCTTTAAACTTTGCTTTGTGAGGACCTGTATGATAATAGGCCACTGGGACGCATTTCCTGTCTGAAAATGACGGGCTCCTGCTCCATCCCATCAGTTACACTCTTTAGCCCCATCCCACACCAAGTGATCACTGGATTACCTTAATGAGTATCTTAGTGTTACAGAGGTGGTCGTATCCCTGTAATTAAACAGCTGCACACATAAACTGGATGGAACAGAGATGACATCATGTAAACCCTGCTGACTGCAGAGCCCTGAGAAACACATCCAGCGCTCTTTCAAACAAAACTAAATAAAAACGGTAAGAAAGCCATGAAAAACCATGTAAATGCAATATTTTACCTCATTAATATTTTGTTTTTATTACTGTATATGTTAATATTGTTAAAACTAAATGTTTTACACTGTATTCCGCACACACACACACACACGGTACAGCTGAGAATAAGGCGCATTAGTGCAGTGTGTACAGCATGTACTCATGGGGCAGACACAAACTACTGCCATGGCAAGTGCTACCCACCTGGGGCCCTGGTGTCGATGCCACAACCGGTTTAGCTCGACGACAACAACCCTTTTTTGCACAAACACACACACACACACACACACACACGCACACACGCCTACGCATGCTAATTCAAAACCCTATTTAGATGCATGATTTTGTACATCCTGACACATTTTAACTTCTTATTAAATCCAGCACTCAGCAACTCCGATGGAGAACAGCAGTCCACATGGCAGAGCCAACACTGGACTGGTCTCAGGAATTTGGTGACCAGTTAAAAGAGCAGATTTAAAACCCAGACTAAATGCCATGTAGCAAAGTGGCATAAGGCACGAGACACTCTGAGTCACATAAAGAGGAGGAGGAGGAGTTGTGAGAATGGCATCATCCTATGGGGGGTATTTTTAGTCCCTGAAGCAGACTGCTACTTTAGAAAACCCTACTGAAGGAAACAAATATGTTTATAAGAATAAAGAAGACCCTGTAAGTGACGCAGCACGTTTGTGGTTGGTGGACACGGTCACTTAGTTCAAGGTAAAAGCCAGCAGCCTGGTCTTAAATAACTCATAGCAGACGACCTGTGTACACAAATTTTTTTTACTCTCTAAATATGTATGTATGGCAATGGAAACTGCGCGTTGTATTTCTGGTAAAGTAAAAAATAAAAAGCAAATCGCACAACTGCAACAGGCCTCGCATGATGCAAGGAGGCAGGAATCTAAAAATCACTCTGTGTGAATGTCTGCACAAGTTCAGCAAGCCACAAATGCTGGGTCTGAATCGCTGGAGGTGCCTGAAATATGCATCACGATGTACAAGAGACTGAGTCATACAAGTGTTTATTAAAGACACACACACACACACACACACACACACACACACTCACAAACAGGTGTGTGTAGATACTGTGCATGTGAGCATACAGTGTATTCACACAATATATACTGTACATACATAAAGCCATGCATACATATATGTTCTGTACACTAGGGGTGAGCTGCAATATTCGCTGATTCGACGATTCGATTCGGAGAACCGTACTCGACTATGAACCTCATAGTCGAATGTACCATTTTGACCACATGGGGGCGCCCATGGCTACTGCTAAGCATTCGTTTTTACATGAAATGTCTTTGTTTTCGATATATATATAGCCTTTTGTCAAATAAAATCATCCTAATTTCTGTTAATTTTTTAGGCTACACATTAATAAAGTAAAATATAAAAAAAAATCTTTTTTAAAAACTACGCTTATAGCGCCATCTTGTGGTGAAAATTTAACTGATTCGACTATCAGTCGACTATAGGGAAAATCTGACGAATCAGATTCGACTATGAAAATCCTTAGTTGAAGACACCCCTACTGTACACTTACACTGTAAATACATAAGGATTTCTTTCCTGAGATCAAACCGTTGCTCATTTACACTCTTAAACTGTGTGATGCTGCTTCCCATGTTTTTAATAACATTTAGCCAGTATTTAAATACAGAGGCGGCACGGTGGCTTAGTGGTTTAGCATGTTCTCCTCTCAGCACTAGGGATTCCCGGTTCGAATCCCCATCTGGGTGGAGTTTCCATGTTCTCCCCGTGTCTGCGTGGGTGTCCTCCAGGTGGGTTTCCCGTGAGATCAAACTGTTGCTCATTTAAACTGTGTGATGCTGCTTCCCATGTTTTTAATACCATTTAGCCAGATATATAAATACAGAGGCGGCACGGTGGCTTAGTGGTTTAGCACGTTCTCCTCTCAGTGCTAGGGATTCCCGGTTCGAATCCCCATCTGGGTGGAGTTTCCATGTTCTCCCCGTGTCCGCGTGGGTTTCCTCCGGGTTCTCCGGTTTCCTCCCACAGTCCAAAAACATGGATCAAGTCAATTAAGTTCTCCAAATTGCCCCATATAGAGTGTGTCTGTGTGAGTGAGTGTGTGCGCAGCGATAGATTGGCGTCCTGCCCTGGGTGTATCTGCCCAGCGCCCGAAACGTTCTCCCCTGGATGGGCATGGTGAACCCTACCGCGACCCTAATATAGGATAAAGCGGGAGATAATGAATGAATGAATGAATATATGGTGAGGGTGTGTGTATGTATGTAAAATATAATTATAATTAAAATATAATAGTTTTTGCTATTGACTATTTAATATCTATCTGCCCAGCGCCCGAAACGTTCTCCCCTGGATGGGCATGGGGAACCCCACCTAATAGACCCTAATAGAGGATAAAGCGGAAGATAATGAATGAATTTAAATAGTTTTTAAACATATTTCTGAAGCAAATGTTGTGTTTTATGAGGAAAATCCTGCTTTATGAGACTGAAGGAGTTCGTGTGAGACCATGCATGCACTTATGACCACAAAAAAATGTCAGCGACCCACTGACTCATGTTGTGTATTCAGGAAAGGAAAGCAAAAATGTCATGTAGTTTGCACTGGGCTTAAAAGGATCAGCTGTAGATTTAATAAAGCATCTGAGCACTGAACATAGGCATGCAGGCGGATTAATATCGCTGGACATTATAGAGAGTCTGTTCATAAGAGCATCATTAAAGTGGCATTACAGCAGGACAGCAAGATGCAGTGACCTAAATGATCAAAAAAACGGCTTATTAACGATGTTAACACTCCCCAGTGAGAAATCATTTAGCTCACGGCACACATCATAAATGAGCTGGGAGTTAATTATCCATTTTTTTTTTTTTGTCTTTTATCAAAAAGATAAAAAATAAAGGCCTCCCCAGAATAAGAATGAATTACATATATGAGACTTAGATCCTCAGGAATGTGGGAGAATTAAACCCTCAAGGCTTTAATCAGCACAAATCTTCTCTGCAGAACAACAATGCAATTCAATTGTGTTCCTGCTCACAAGATTAGCTTCAAGACTGAATAAAGTATCTTTTCTTTGCTTTCATTAAACAGTGAAGGGGGGGGGGGACGCTTTAGTGCGACTGAAAAGAACTAGGCCAATAGCCCGAAACTATTTCATATACTTTTCATCACTGACAGCACTGCAACCAGCTAAAAATAATAAATGAGATTCTGATAAGCATGTGACTCGATGCACTCATGAAAAAGGCATTTCGATCAGAGAAGCTGTATGTGGCGAGTATGTGCTGCTTGTGTCTTTAAATTAGTTCTGAGGAATGCACAGTTGCTTTAACACTCCAGGCATTTTGGGTTTTCATTTACATCTTATGTTTCATTGAGGGATGTTTCGTTTGTGGGAAGAGCAGCAAACATGTTTACATGTGAAGAGTGAAAAGTTGCAGGAATAACATATTCAGCTGAGTTTAATATAATTTAATCTAGAATTTACTCCTAATATGAACATAATGTCGCATTCTGGGGGTGGGGTAGCTCAGTGGTCAGGGTGTTGGGCTTTCAGTCTGAAGGTTGGGGGTTTAAATCGCAGGTCCACTGAAGTTACCGAGGTGGCTCCTTGAGCAAGACCCTTAACCCTCATTGCTCCAGGGATGTTGTGATGAACCCTGTGCTCCCTGTGATTGACCCTGTGTTTGTGAATTTCCCGTTTGTGGGGCAAATAAAGGTTTATCTTATCTTATCTCACCTTGTAAGTCACTTTGGATAAAAGCATCTGCTAAATATTCATCCATTATCTCCCGCTTTATCCTCGATTAGGGTTGCGGTGGGGGGGGTTCCCCATGCCCATCCAGGGGAGAAGGTTTCAGGCGCTGGGCAGATACACCCAGGACAGGGCGCCAATCTATCGCACACACTCACTCACTATATGGGGCAATTTAAAGAACTCAATTGACTTGATCCATGTTTTTGGATTTTGGGAGGAAACCGGAGAACCCGGAGGAAACCCACGCAGACACAGGGAGAACATGGAAACTCTACCCAGATGGGGATTCGAACCGGGAATCCCTAGCGCTGAGAGGAGAACATGCCAACCACTAAGCCACCGTGCCGCCCATCTGCTAAATAACCAAAAGTAAATGTAGAATTCTAATCCTTCAATAAAATGATTAGATAAAAGAATTTAGAACCACTCCTCCATTTGAGTTCAAAAGAAAAAGAATACAGTTAAATCAGCATAAATCATCCGGATTAAACTAAATAAACTGGTGCAATTAAAGAGGTGTATCCAAACTTTTGACCGACACTGTACACACCACTGAATCAGTAGCAACACCATGTTCCACCACATTCAACAACATCAAGTGTGATCCAGAGTTAAAGCCAAAATACAGTTTGCATTGAAACCATAACCAAAACAAAACAGCCTGAATTATTAAATACTGCAGTGTAAAATATAAAGGCATTCGCAAACCATAAAACAATACAGGGTTATTATATTAAGGACGTCTGGATTTTAACGTCTGGATAAGCCATTAATCGCAGAAGAAAAGTTTGTAAACTGCGCAGTCAGAGGGTTTTGAAGTGTCTGCATACGCATACGCAGGCAATTTAATGTCTTTAATTCATCTAGCAGCAGCACGGTGGCTTAGTGGTTGGCACGTTCGCCTCTCAGCGCTAGGGATTCCCGGTTCGAATCCCCATCTGGGTGGAGTTTGTTCCCATGTTCTCCCCGTGTCCGCGTGGGTTTCCTCCGGGTTCTCCGGTTTCCTCCCACAGTCCAAAAACATGGATCAAGTTAATTGAGTTCTCCAGATTGCCCCATATAGAGTGTGTTCGAGTGTTTGAGTGTGTGCCCAGTGATGGATCGGCGCCCTGTCCTGGGTCTATCTGCCCAGCGTCCGAGACGTTCTCCCCTGGATGGGCATGGGGAACCCCACCGCGACCCTAATAGAGGATAAAGCGGGAGATAATGAATGAATGAATGAATGAATGAATGAATGAATTCATCTAGCAGCATGCGTTTGGATTGTGAGAGAAAAGCCCTTGCATGAGGAGAGTCGACTCCAAATGGACTTTAAAGTGTAAGGACATTCCTGTTGTTGATGTGTGTTCAAGCGCTGGGCAGATACACCCAGGACAGGGGGCAAATCCATCATTGGGGGGGACGTTCACTATACAGCAGACTTAAAGTTACTTTAAATCCATGTTTTTCGACTGTGAGAGGAGACCGGAGAACCTGGAGAAGACCCACACAGACAGGAACATGGTAACTCCACCAGATTGGACCTGGATCCCCAGGGCTGAGAGGCAGCCTGTTATTTACCATGCCACCATGCTGCCCTACTTTCAATTATGACATGATGCAACAGTCCTCATACTCCAAGCTTTGAATGTTTTGTGTTTTAAAAGCAATGTTTTGTTCATGGCGTCACGTTGGCTTAGTGGTCAGCACGTTCTCCTCTCAGCTCTAGGGATTCCCGGTTCAAGTTCCCATCTGGGTCGAGTTTCCATGTTCTCCCCGCGTCTGCGTGGGTTTCCTCCAGGTTCTCCGGTTTCCTCCCACAGTCCAAAAACATGGATCAAGTCAATTGAATTCTCCAAATTGCCCCATATAGAGTGTGTCTGTGTGAGTGAGTGTGTGCCCAGCGATGGATTGGCGCCCTGTCCTGGGTGTATCTGCCCAGTGCCCGAAACGTTCTCCCCTGGATGGGCATGGGGAACCCCACCGCGACCCTAATAGAGGATAAAGCGGAAGATAATGAATGAAGGATGAATGTTTTGTTCATAAATATGTGTATATGGATGTAACGTAAACAATTTGGACGTTCAGGAATGTAGGTCTGGGCAGTGAGCATCCATTAACAAGTCCACAGGTCTCTAAAAGCCAGTGTATGTGGCTGCACTTCAATACAACCACATCAGAAATGTAATTATTCAGTCCTGAATGAGCACATTTAGAGATGAGGAATGTCTTGGGCACAATATTTCTGCTAATGTCATCTAACCCGTCTTGTTTTCGGACAATATTTTCCTTAAAAATCCTTTTTCCCCCTTTATTGAGTTATAAACATCACGACATGGCGGTTAGATGTGATTGGACAACAGAAAAATGCATAAAACTATGTGTGGTTTAACCAGAAACATTTCCATAACACTGCACAGCCACAGATAATTCTGCATGTAGTAGATGTAGGAATGATTGAGAGGTGATGACACTTTACAGATACAGTATTTTCCTGCAATTGCTGGACAATATGCAACAGCCACGCAAATCCATTTTCCTTTTCTGCTGAAGAATTAATGACCTGTGGCGTTCTCTTATTTATTTTTGTTATGTAAACAGTGGGTGCTGGCAACTTTCCCCAGGCTCATGGAGAAGAATGAGGAACCACTTGTGACGGCTCTCCAGTCTACTGCAGGGCAAATGGACTTGTAGGTCTTCAAACAATGGAAGGAAAACCAGGCAAACAGGTGAAGAACATGCAAAACCCACAGAATCAAAGCCAGGACTTACTGCTGAGAGAATAGAGCTACACACTGACCCTCCATGAAGAGCCATGCGCATTTTTGATTTATTACCAATGAGATGAAAATAATATTAAGAGGTCATTTAAACGAAGATCTCATCCATAAGTTGATAACTCTATGATGTACTGACAAAGTGATTGTTTATCATTCATTATCTCCCGCTTTATCCTCTATTAGGGTCGCGGTGGGGTTCCCCATGCCCATCCAGGGGAGAACATTTCGGGCGCTGGGCAGATAGACCCAGGACAGGGCGCCAATCCATCGCTGGGCACACACTCACACAAACACACTCTATATGGGGCAATTTGGAGAACTCAATTGACTTGATCCATGTTTTTGGACTGAACCCAGAGGAAACCCACACGGACACGGGGAGAACATGGAATCCCCATGGCCATCCAGGGGAGAACGTTTCGGGTGGTGGGCAGATACACCCAGGACAGGGTGCCAAACTATCGCTAGGCACACACTCACACACACAAACACACTCTATATAGGGCAATTTGGAGAACTCAATTGACTTGATCCATGTTTTTGGACTGTGGGAGGAAACCGGAGAACCCGGAGGAAACCCACGCGGACACATGAGAGAACATGGAAACTCTGTCGCGGGGGGGGGGGGGGGAATCCACATGCCCATCCAGGGGAGAACATTTCGGGCGCTGGGCAGATAGACCCAGGACAGGGCGCCAATCTATCGCTGGGCACACACTCACTCACACAGACAAACTCTATATGGGGCAATTTGGAGAATTCAATTGACCTTGATCCATGGAGGAAGCCGGAGAACCCGGAGGAAACCCACGCAGACACGGGGAGAACATGGAAACTCCGCCCAGATGGGGATTCGAACCGGGAATCCCTAGCGCTGAGAGGAGAACATGCCAACCACTAAGCCACCGTGCCGCCCTGTGATTGTTTATAAAATCTGATATTTGAAGATGTAATAATTAATTACAGTATCAGTCAAAAGCTTGCGGCTGCTGTAGTTTCATTTCATTTCATTTCTCCACCTCGGTCACACTGCTGGGATAGGACTAATGCCCCGACCAAATAATCCCTACTTTGTGGTGCTACTATTGGGGTCCTGACCATTAGAGAACAGAGTACACAGTATGTACTGTAGAACACCAACAGCTGGACTACAGTCTGGAATTGTAGAACTACAAAGTCCATCTTTACAAGAAGAAGTGGAACTGAGAACATGGACCATCAGTGGAGCAGAAAGGAGGTGTGCTTAAACTTTTGACTGGTACTGAACACGCCGCTGAATCAGTACCAACGCTGTGTACCACATTCAACATCTAATGTGATCCAGAGGTGGAACGAATGAGGAATGTAAAATGGGTCGAGTTGACGGTAACATCATTTGTTTCTATTATTATTACGTTCCCTTCGGATTCCCATCTCATTAGTCTTGGCAAATAAGGACACTGTGATTGAAGTAACACTCTTAATATGATTTTGAATAAGCAAGCTGTGCTGTGAAGGGTGTGGCCTTTCTAAGTGCGAGTGCGTATGAGAACCAGAAGTACAAGAACTGAAAATAAACAATCATGCTGGTGTGTGGAAATCTGGAGTGTAACAGCCAAATTATATAAACAGTCCATCTTTGCAAAAGTCCGCCAGGAATGTGTGAAGCTTCAGAATTGGATTTAAATAAAGAGTAAATCTTAAAATGGTTCGATACGAGAACTCAGCGTTCCAAAAGCGCCGGTTTTATAAAGCGATTGGGCAGACGCTGACATTCAGAGACCCCACTTCATTCATTCATTCATTCATTCATCCGTTTTATCCTATATTAGGGTCGCAGGGGGGTTCCCCGTGTTGGGTATATCTTAACCTCTATTATCAAATCTGATACTTGTGCAGCAAATCAAAATCTCCTCATCATGCAACAATCTATAGAAATGTAACTTCACTGAATATAATAAATACAATTGTATGCTACAAATAGCCAAATATGGGCTGAAGTGGCAATAAAAACCCAACAAACAAACAAACAAAATCTCCAAATTGCCCCATTAAATCTCCAAATTGCCCCATATTTGATATGTAACTTCACTGAATATAATAAAAACAATTGTATGCTACAAATAGCCAAATATGGGCTGAAGTAGCAATAAAACCCCAACAAACAAACAAACAAAATCTCCAAATTGCCCCATTATGTTAGGGTCGCAGGTGGGTTCCCCATGCCCATCCAGGGGAGAACGTTTCGGGTGCTGGGCAGATACACTTACACACACAGACACACTCTATATGGGGCAATTTGGAGATTTTGTTTGTTTGTTTGTTGGGGTTTTATTGCCACTTCAGCCCATATTTGGCTATTTGTAGCATACAATTGTTTTTATTATATTCAGTGAAGTTACATTTCAAATATGGGGCAATCGTTTCCTGTGAAACCACCGTGTCCTGGGATCCAGCAGAAAACTATTTGGCATCTCTGTTTATGTAATCGGTTGGGCAATTTGGAGAATTCAATTGACTTGAGCCATGTTTTTGGACTGTGGGAGGAAACCGGAGAACCCGGAGGAAACCCACACGGACACGGGGAGAACATGGAAACTGTCCATGCCCTTTATTCATTTACTGATCTGTTAATCCCGGTTGACTCGATCAGGGCTGCTGAGTCCACTCTTAAGCAAAACGCATGTTATCGGTCTGTTGGAGGAAAACCTAGTTAACGTCATGGCATGACATATGCCGTCATCACTTTACGATGATGTGCCGTGTTGTTTGTAGCAGATAACATCTGATTGGTCAGTCCACGTTAAGTTGTCATCCATTCAGGTGATTCATGGTCTTCCCCATCTTCAGACTCCCTCCAAGCCCGATCTAAACACCTCCACCCATTCACAGAACAAGCTCTCCAATGTATTCTATTCACGTACTAGTGTGTTTCAAGACTATGGGTGGATCCCCGAACAGCAATCCCTGAGAAAACTGGCGCAGGCATAAAGCAAACATGCAAATGCCACTTAGAAAAGACCTCTCAGCCTGGGAACGAACCCAGGACCTTTTTGCTGTAAGTCAAGAGACCTGTGTAGCTGCTCCTCCACATTTGATTTGCAAAATGCCAAAACGTATGTGCTGACGGCAACTTTAGTTTTTAGTTTCCGTGTAAACTTGCACGGCCTAAAAGATAAACATCAGACACCTTCTGTGAATTCTCTGCTTTGGGAGGCGGGTGTAAAAGAGGTGACTGGCAACGCACGTGTGATGGAGGTGGCACATGTCGGCTGCAGGTCTCTTTATATAGCAGTCGGGTGTCGATGCATAAATGATGTGTGTTCAGGTAGAAGCAATAAAATTATTTTGGACCATAGATAAATGAACATACCCTCGAAATACAATCAAATCAGAAATGTAGCCATTACACACTTTAGGAAACAAATAGCTACACATTAACATTAACATTCATTCATTCATTCATTCATTATCTTCCGCTTTATCCTTTATTAGGGTCGGAAGGGGGTTTCCCATGCCCATCCAGGGGAGAACGTTTCGGGCACCAGGCAGATACACTCAGGACAGGACACCAACCTATCGCTGGGCACATACTCACTCACACAGACACACTCTTTATGGGGCAACTTGGAGAATTCAATCGACTTGACCATGTTTTTGGACTGTGGGAGGAAACCGGAGAACCCGGAGGAAACCCACACAGACACGGGGAGAAATGGAAACTCCACCCAGATGGGGATTCGAACCGGGAATCCCTAGAGCTGAGAGGAGAACATGCTAACCACTAAGCCACCGTGCCACACATTAACATATTTAAGGCAAAATGGTGGAACGATCTTCCCAACTCCGTCCGTAAGGCAGAATCACTAAGCAGTTTTAAGAACCTACTGAAGACGCATGTCTTTAACAAATACCTGTTGTAAAAAAAAATAATAATAATAAATTGGGGGGGGGGGGTGATGATTTTACAGTGTAGTTGGGTATCTGTCTTGATGAAGGCCCGTCATCTCAAATTAAACTTAGAAAAAACAGAGCTTCTCATTATCCCAGCTAAACCCTCAATCCATCACGACCTGACCTTCCAAATCGATGGCTCCACAATCTCCCCAACTGATTCGGTCCGGAACCTTGGGTTCACAATAGACTCCCACCTTAAACTCTCTGATCATGTCATCAAAACCGCCCGTTCTTGTAGATTCCTTCTTTACAACATCAGGAAGATCAGACCCTTTCTGACTGAACATGCTACCCAACTGCTTGTTCAAGCCCTAGTCCTATCCCGGCTTGATTATTGTAATGCGCTACTTGTCGGTATCCCAGCTTCCACCATCAGACCTCTTCAACTTATTCAAAACTCTGCAGCCCGACTCTGCTGTGTTTAACCAGCCCAAGAACTCATGTCACTCCATTACTCATTTCCTTCCATTGGCTCCCTGTAGCTGCTGCATTCAGTACAAGTCACTGACTCTGGCCTACAGAACCATTTCTGGATCTTCTGGACCTCCTACCTTCACTCTATCTTTTCAAAATACACTCCGACTCGTTCACTTCGCCCCGGTGATGATTGCCGCTTGGCGGTTCCACCTCACCGAGGAGCTCATTCTCACTCCGTGGCGTTCACCACTGCAAAATGGTGGAACGTTCTTCCCAACTCTGTCCGTAAAGCAGAATCACTAAACAGTTTTAAGAAACTACTGAAGACGCATCTCTTTAACAAATACCTGTTGTAGAAGAAAGAAGAAAAAAATAAATAAAATAACAATCAGGTTTGATGAATTTACAGTATAGTTGGTTTTCTCCATGGCTTCTGACTTGTGGGGTTCTCATTTGTAAGTCGCTTTGGATAAAAGCGTCTGCTGAATGACTAAATGTAAATGTAATATTAACTCCTGTACATGTCCTTAAAGATTTTTGTATATATAATGCCACGTGTTTAACACCCTTAAATGAGGTCCTTCTTTAAACCGATTCCTGCAGCCTCAAGAACTAAACATAAACATTTTCAGCTACCACATTTTATGAACTGCCGCACTAGAATAGTTTTTACGGGAGCAGAGAACAGCGGTGGTCAGACATCAACTCAGGCTTAAACAAATGCCTTTGTGCCAAGAGTGAACAACATTGAGAACATACACCACATACTGTGGTTTGGGATGGAGTTAAAGCCTAGACTGCGAACTGAGTACAGACGCTTCAGAATTATCTGAACCTTCCGTCAGGAATCTTGACTTTTCCGTCTCTGCAGCTTACGACTTTTTACCTTTTGTACAGATGTAAACGAGACAAAACAAAAAAAAAAAATACTGCAATATTATTTAAAGGCTGGTATCGCTCACTCCCACTCACTCAAACCAAGAGTCTGAACATTCAACACATTCATGCATCAACGTTATAAATAAATCTGTATTTATAGATATTTCTAAAAAATTCAGACCACAAGAATTTCAGGAATCACTGTTTAAAATGGTTCATGCTGTAAAAGACACGTGACGCCCAACTCAATTTCACTAAACTATACAGAGTGCTGCAGATTTAAACATTTACTTTACTTTATTTTACTTTATCTGTAATTAACATGGGCTTCTGCGGTAAAGGACAAGTGATGCTACACTTATAACACATATCTAAACAAGGGTTTATAAAACTGTTATGGATGAGAGTGCAGACACTAAAGTAAATGCATCAGCATGTGCCTCTCTGCACCATTCTCTACCCCTTTAACTTTCCCCAGACATCACCGGTAAATCTCAGTAGGACGAATGAATAGGGCTGCAGCTAACGATTCATTTTCTATTGATCAATCTAACGATTATTATTTATTTGTTTAATTTTATCTAAAATCAATTACTCTAATGCTATTGTATTTGGACTTAAAATAACTTTAAAAGGCACACACTCACTCACACAGATACACTCTAAATGGGGCAATTTGGAGAACTCAATTGACTTGATCCATGTTTTTGGACTGTGGGAGGAAACCGGAGAATCCGGAGGAAACCCACATGGACACGGGGAGAACATGGAAACTCCACCCAGATGGGGATTCGAACCAGGAATTTCTAGTGCTGAGAGGAGAACGTGCTGACCACTAAGCCACCGTGCCGCCCATAATATAATCAAAATAATCAAAAACAGTGCTCTTAAGATCTCTATTAAAACAAAAAAAAAAGCTTTACCATTAACAGCTTTATCAAAGATAAAATTTTAGCTACATGAGATTTAATAATTCAGGTATGATATTAAGCACATTAGAATGATT
>JAFMOC010000051.1:1847500-1937500 GCA_019802505.1 Corydoras sp. C115 | reverse complement strand
TCCTGTCCTGTCAGCATACAGCCAACTGGCCTCAATCTGAACGACCCGACAGGTTGGTTGTTTGTACAGTTAAATACCGCACCGCTACTTTACTTACCCAAAGCTAGCAGGAGAGGATTTAACCCTACATACCAGAAGCAAAACAAAGAGCAGCACTTCGGCTTTGTAATAAAATGGCGCGTCAACATTTTCGCCACCTACCAGCTGAGTCACGGCTCATTTGTGACTAATCCAGAAAATCTACCGTCGACAGGTCAATTCAGCCAGTGCATCTTCAGACATAACATCATATAAAGAAATGGGAAAGGTTTGAAAAGAATTTAAATGGAAGAAAAATCAATCCCTGCTGTATTTAATACGAGCAGAGAGAGAACTGGTAGCCTGTGTTATTGTAAGCAGTTCGACTTGTGCTTGTGTGTATCTGGGGAAAAGCTTCAGGAAAAAGCTGTGGACAAGATTAAGGAGTGTATCTGAGGGAAGTTTTGTCCATTTATGCAGAAGAGCATCGCAGAGGTCAGACTCCAGTTGGATGAGAGGCCTGGCTCACAGTTTCCATTCTACTTCAATCCAAAGGGTTTTTTTCAGTGAGGTTGAGGTCAGGGATCCATGTGAACCAGTCACGGTCTTACACATCAAACTCTCCCCAACATACCTTTATGAGCAAACCTTTCCTTTCACGCTAGGGCACAGTCATACTAGAACAGAACAGGGACTTCCCTTAAGCTTCCTCAGAGCTGGATGCATACAGTCCAAAATACAATGACGAGGTGCCTCATTAGACAAACAAACAAAACGCCATGATACAATAATAGCTCAGTGCTTAGGGTGTTGTGCTAGCAATCTGAAGGTTGTGGGTTCAAAATCCCAGGTCCACTAAAGTTACAAGAGTGGGTCCTTGAGCAAAACCCTTAACCCTGATGGCTCCAGAGGTGCTGCCACCAAATGCTGACACCAAAAAAGTTGGGATACCTGTAAGTCACTTTGCTTAAAACTATACATCCATCCATTATCTTCCGCTTTATCCTCTATTAGGGTCGCGGGGGGGTTCCCCATGCCCATCCAGGGGAGAACGTTTCGGGCGCTGGGCAGATACACCCAGGACAGAACACCAATCTATCGCTGGGCACACACTCACTCACTCTATATGGGGCAATTTTTAGAGAATCCAACTGACCTTGATCCATGTTTTGGACTGTGGGAGGAAACCCACATGGACACGGGGAGAACATGGAAACTCCACCCAGATTGGGATTCGAACCGGGAATCCCTAGTGCTGAGAGAGAACATGCCAACCACATGCCAAGTGCCGCCCTGTATAAAACTATATTCAACTAATCAGTCATTCATTATCTCCCGCTTTATCCTCTATTAGGGTCGCGGGGGGGTTCCCCATGTCCATCCAGGGGAGAACGTTTCAGGCGCTGGGCAGATAGACCCAGGACAGGGTGCCAATCCATCGCTAGGCACACACTCACTCACACAGACACACTCTATATGAGGCAATTTGGAGAACTTAATTGACTTGATCCATGTTTTTGGACTGTGGGAGGAAACTGGAGAACCCGGAGGAAACCCACGCGGACACGGGGAGAACATGGAAACTCCACCCAGATGGGGATTCGAACCGGGAATCCCTAGTGCTGAGAGCGAACATGCTAACCACTAAGCCACCGTGCCAACTATATTCAACTATATTTAATATATATAGCTTCCCGTGGCTTTTACTTACATACATAACTTTTATTAACTCACGTAACTTGGCAGACAGCTTACAGACTGACTGCACCCAAAAACAGAATTTAAACATGCACAAGAACGAAGCTCGATTTAATATGGCACGTTTAATGAGGTTAAGAATTGGTTGGGAAACATAAATAACGTAAAGCAGAGCACAGAACGGCCCGAAGTGACAACAGACCAAACTCTATAACGTGTGAATCTGTCCGTATTCATTGGAAACGCGTGTAGTGGGTATGAGCTTCAAACGCTTTGTAGTTTCTCCACCTTAAACTTGTTAAACCAGGTCTTTAGGGACCTTCTCTTGTGCACAGGGGCAGTCATGCTGGAACAGGAAAGCCCTAAACTGTTGCCACAAAGCTGAAAGCATATTTATTACTGGGATCAAGTTCTTCTGTGAGTTTAATAATATCTAGTTTAAAAGCACAGCAGCTTTTGTTTAAGCAGCAGAGAAGAGAATTCACACGTCTTTAACCTTAAGTTTATATTACTGTAATATTACTGTAAAATACAAATGCAGCAAATTACAGCATAATCTTTTAACAATTACAGGAGAATGACGCAGCTAGTGTTTTAACAAGAACTAAAAAGTCTGTTTATAGAAGTCTATTTTGATTACAAGAGTGGGTTCTTGAGCAAAACCCTTAACCCTGATGGCTCCAGAGGTGCTGCATCATGCTGACACCGTGTACCCAAAATGTTGGGATACCTGTAAGTCACTTTGCATAAAACTATCCATCCATCACCTTCCACTTTATCATATGTTTAGGGCGCGGGGGGGTTCTCCATGCCCATCCAGGGGAGAACGTTTCGGGCGCTGGGCAGAAAGCTGAAAGCATATTTATTACTGGGATCAAGTTCTTCTGTGAGTTTAATAATATCTAGTTTAAAAGCACAGCAGCTCTTGTTTAAGCAGCAGAGAAGAGAATTCACACGTCTTTAACCTTAAGGCTCATTTATGCTCAACGTTAAATACGGAGATGGATACGGACGGAGCCTTTTGTCCGTACTCTGCGTTCATTTCGTACGTAATTTGCACGTTTTCTGCAAAGCTTGCGGATGCGGACAGGACGGAGCAATACCACTGGAAACCGTGGGGGCAGTGCATGATGCGACCACTTCCATATGTACACGAAGAAGAAGAAGAACATGGTGGAACTTTTTGAAGAGCGGTTATACGAGTGTGTGCGCAATTTTAATCATTTATATGATGTTACTTCGCCGGGGCTCAGGGACAAACAGCTGTTACAAAGCAAAGCAAGTTATCGAATGCCCTGGCAGACATCCGAAAGTATTGGAAATGACGTTCGTCATCGATTCCCCTCATTGGGCGGACAAGTGAATAAAATTCTCCATCCAAATGTCACGACCTGTTCAGTGGCCTCACAGACCACGTCGTTGTCGTTTTTGCAGTTTGTACAAAATCAAAATTTCCTCCGCCGTCACCATGTTTGATTTTTACTCTAAACTGCCCTCTAATGGATGTAGTGTTTAACAACCATATCAACGGAGCTGACGCAAGGAAGTATGTGGGCAGTAACTGTTATAACGCATGAAGCGCACGTACACATTTCCGTACGCAGAGGGAGTATAAATGAGGCTTTAAGTTTATATTACTGTAATATTACTGTAATATACAAATGCAGCAAATTACAGCATAATCTTTTAACAATTACAGGAGAATGACGCAGCTATTGTTTTAACAAGAACTAAAAAGTCTGTTTATAAAAGTCTATTTTGATTAAACCATGTACTAATTAAGTTTTCTGAACAATTTATGAAAAAGTGATGATAACTAAATGACCAAGTGATCATATTGATTTAAATAGTATATTACTTTTAGTGTACAACAACTTTAGAGGACTTCAGTCTTTTCACAGTGGATTAAAGGCACAATTAACTCATTTAAATTAACTTTGGGGGCGGAACGGTGGCTTAGCATGTTCTCCACTCAGATCTAGGGATTCCCGGTTGGAATCCCCATCTGGGTGGAGTTTCCATGTTCTCCCCGTGTCCGCGTGGGTTTCCTCCCGGTTCTCCGGTTTCCTCCCACAGTCCAAAAACAAGGATCAAGTCAATTGAGTTCTCCAAATTGCCCCATCTAGAGTGTGTCTGTGTGAGTGTGTGCCCAGCGATGGATTGGCGCCCTGTCCTGGGTCTATCTGCCCAGCGCCCGAAACGGTCTCCCCTAGATGGGCATGGGGAACCCCCCCGCGCGACCCTAGTAGAGGATAAAGCGAAAGATAATGAATGAATGAATAAATTAACTTTGGACACCACATATTCTGATTTAACGGACAAAACCTTTTTTTTTTTTTACTTCTCAATGTTACATCGGCTTGTTCTTTACGGGTTCCGCCTCCCGTTCACAAACAGGAACTTTTTTTTATTGTTACAAGTGCCATATATGAGGGTGGCTTAGTGGTTTAGCATGTTCTCCTCTCAGCACTAGGGATTCGAATCCCAATCAGGGTGGAGTTTCCATGTTCTCCCCGTGTCCACGTGGGTTTCCTCCAGGTTCTCCGGTTTCCTCCCACAGTCCAGAAATATGGATCAAGGGCAATTGAATTCTCCAAATTGCCCAATATAGAGTGTGTGTGAGTGAGCGTGAGTACAGCGATGGATTGGCGCTCTGTCCTGGGTGTATCCTGGGTGCACCCAAAACGTTCTCCCCTGGATGCGCCCCCCTACAGTCCAAATGTTACACCCATAGGTACAATTGAGACTCACCAGCCCCCTAACTGTATTCCTTATAACTGTTCCTGTCAGAAAATAGGTGTCCAGATATTACAATCTCAAAGAAACAAATAAAAGAACAGAACTACTCAGACACGACTTTATCTCTCAGGTGTTGCTCTTTACACAGACACGAGAATAACTCCATAGTAATGTAGTTTAATAACTCAGAACCACTACTCTGCCAAAATATAAATATAAATAAAGGGTCAGCATCACAAAATAAAGCACATCATAAACGCTTTTGTTCTCACGTCGTTAACATGGGTTTGCTTTTTGTTCTGTCGTGAACCTAAAAGCCAAACATGCTTTCAGACGTCCCGAGCTCGCTTCAGCATTCACATCCATGTTGGCCTAAAATTAGAAAAGAACGTGACCAGCTGCTGTTAGAATACCCAATGCTGCCCCCTCCCTCTTTAAACAATCAGCTCACTAATCAACAGATCCAGTAAAGGTCATGTTCCCAAAGAAAATACCAATTTAAAAAAAAAAAAAAAAAAAATGTATTTTTTAAAACCAGACCACAACACGAACAAGTTCATTCAGAAAAGAGATTAAAAATGTGCAATCTGTTATTTTAATAAATTTTTTTTAATGTCATTTACATAATAAATGTATATTTATACAGCTTGGTAAAATACATGTGAACCCATGTGACCTAGAACTGGACAATCTGTGAAACTATCCCAGTGTTCATAGGGCAAAAGGCAGGGAAACACCCTGGTCAGGTCGCAAATCCATAGCAGGGAAGTCTCTCACACACACACACACACACACACACACACACAGCTAGGGCACCAAGTGCTTTTCAGGTGTCGTATACAAGGCTGCCCAAAAAATACACCACTTGTGATCCATTTTTCAGTCTGAACCCAAAAAGAGCAAACGGAAGAGACAGCGGCAAGGAAAAATCCCTGGTGGTGTTGAAAGAAACCTTATGAGGACCAAGGCTCAGTGAGGAACTCACTAATAATTACATTATTCACTAATTAGTAAAAATGTTTGCTAAACGCTTTGAGTTTTCATTTTAAAAGACTTATCTTTTGAACTGTGATTAAAACACCATCTGACATATCAAGAGATTTTCTGTTGCTAAACTTAAAGGCACAAGTTACACACACACACACACACACACACACACACACACACACACACACACGCGACTTCAGAGATTCGCCTTTAGAAACGCGAGGATGCCCTGCTTACTCACAGTACAGTCATAGAAATCATCTGAAGTACAATTTGGAGGCCTTCCAGACACAAGCCTTTCACACAAACTGATAAGACCCTCCACCGCCGGCGGATTGAACCATTATGGTTCTGTAAGTGGGGTCATTCAGGCTCGGCTGTGAGCTCAGATTGCAGCGGCCGTATTCATGTCATCTCGAGTCAACGGCTTATTTGTTCTGGATTTCTGTCTGAGAGGGTCTGTGAAATAAACAATGGCATTTGCCTAATTGTTCCTCAATTCGGCACTTAAGCGCCAATACGGTAATCAGTATGTTTGGAGACAGCTGAGCTTGGAGGAGCAATGATTCATCAGTTCGGGTTCTAAAGGGTTTGTCTGTAACAAGAACGTGTATTGAAGCTAATTAAATTCCATAAAACCCAGGGTTCTGATCACAACGGGGCTGAATCACCAGGAAATCCATCCAAGATCAAAAACAAAGTGGGTCAAAGGAGAAGTCTGTGGGAGGAAACGGGGCCAGAAGCCGAGTGAGGTCGGATTAACTGAGAGTTCAGGTTTTAAGCTTGAACAGATTCGAACATGTGACTGAAATGACATGTTTCTTAAAGAGATGTGTCTAGGCTAGAGATTCCCGGTTCGAATCCCAATCTGGGTGGAGTTTCCATGTTCTACCCGCGTCTGTGTGGGTTTCCTCCGGGTTCTCTGGTTTCCTTCCACAGTCCAAAAACATGGATCAGGTCAATTGAGTTCTCCAAATTGCCCCATATAGAGTGTGTTTGAGTGAGAGAAGTGTGTCCAGCGATAGATTGGCGCCCTGTCCTGGATCTATTTGCCCAGCGCCCGAGACGTTCTCCCCTGGATGGGCATGGGGAACCCCACCGCGACCCTAATATAGGATAAAGTGGAAGATAATGAATGAATGAATGAATAATTCAATTCTTAATGTTCTTTGCAGAGCGGTATTGTTTTCGGGGGGTGAAGCGTTCGATCGGTACATGGTTGATTGATAGATTTAATCATAAAATTGTTTCGGTTGAGCTGCTCCATTTCGGTACTATAGAATTTTATGCTTAGAAAACAAATTCTCAGCTGAAACGTGCTTAATATTAAAATCATATTTGCTTCGTGTTTTTTACAGGAATATTTGCTAAAATCACTTCTCAAAATTAACTTCTCCATCTCAGTGCACATCGCTGAGGAAAAAATATGTGACACACTGTGGTAATCATGGTCCACCACCCTGCACCACCACCCCAATTATAAGGAAACATTAATATATAGTACCAGTCAACAGTTTGCCCCCTTCTGGCTCCATTCTCTATTTCCTAAAAATGGACTTTGCCCATCTTAGTCTACAATAACAGACTGTAGTCTATCTGTGTTCTTTGTTGTTGTCCCCTGTTGGTTCTCTGTTGATCAGGAGCATCACAGAACAGGTCTCATTTGGGTGGTGGATTGTTTATTGTCAGTTCTGCAGTGACACTGATGTGGTGAGGGGGTTTTAGTGCAGCAGTTTAAACACCTCAGTGAGACTGCTGGGATAGGAATAATGCACCAACCAAATAATACCCACTCTGTGGTGGTACTATTGGGGTCCTGACATTAGAGAACAGAGTAAAGGGGACGTACAGGGTATGTACTGTAGAACACAAACAGATGGTCTACAGTCTAGAATGGAAAGACCATCTTTACAGGAAGTGGAACTGAGAACATGGACAATTTTTCGAACATGGACAAAGGGGACCAGATAATAGTGTCCTGGACATTAGAGAACAGAGTAAAGGGGACGTACAGGGTATGTACTGTAGAACACAAACAGATGGACTACAGCCCATCTTAGTCCACAATAAGAGACTGTAGTCCATCTGTGTTCTTTGTTGTTGTCCCCTGTTGGTTCTCTGTTCTCTATTGGTCAGGACCATCACAGAACAGGTCTCATTTGGGTGGTGGATTGTTTACTGTCAGTTCTGCAGGGACACTGATGTGGTGAGGGGGGGTTTAGTGCAGCAGTTTAAACACCTCAGTGAGACTGCTGGGATAGGAATAATGCACCAACCAAATAATACCTGCTCTGTGGTGCTACTATTGGGGTCCTGACATTAGAGAGCAGAGTAAAGGGGACGTACAGGGTATGTACTGTAGAACACTAACAGATGGTCTACAGTCTAGAATGGAAAGACCATCTTTTACTGAGAACATGGACAATTTTTCGAACATGGACAATGAGGACCAGATAAGTGCAGAGTTCTGACAGACTAATAGACACCCTCCGTAGGTTTAACCTTCATAAGTGAATAGCTCTGTGACACTGAGCACGGAGTTAAGTCGCTCTGGATTAGCACACAAAGTAAGTAAACAGAAGAAGACAAATGCAGAGAAAACTGGTTCTCTCAGTTCGTAGGTAGCAGCTTTTGTCCCGGAGGGGAACGCAAACTCGCCGAGTCTGAGACTGTGGCAAAAAACCGCAGACAAAGTAGAGAAGCGGTCATTATTTCTTGTTTAGATTTGACTCAGAGGAGACATCTGTATTAGGTGTGTGAGAATTATTCAGTCGAATCAGTCAGTCTTTTCCTCCGTGTGAACGTCGTCTCCGTGAGAAAACGGAGTCATTTGTTTACCGACAGATAACTGTGACCAGAATTCTCTTCGCAATTTAACCCATATGTTTTTTTTTCTTGCCCTGTTATTCGTAAATTTTGGTCTGATTATTTTGATGCAATGTCAAAAATTATTGGGGCTACTATTAAAATGTGTCAAAAAAAATTTGGACTCTGCTCACAGGCAAACTCACTCTCGGGGGCTCAGTCAGATGTTGTTGCCTTTACGTCTTTGTTGGCAAGGCGACGTGTTCTTTTACTTTGGAAATCTCCAAAATCACCCACAATCTCAATGTGGCTCCAGGACGTAATTTATTTTCTTAAATTGGAAAAAATTTAAAGCACGGTGGCTTAGTGGTCAGCACGTTCGCCTCTCAGCACTAGGGATTCCCGGTTCGAATCCCCATCTGGGTGGAGTTTCCATGTTCTCCCCGTGTCCGCGTGGGTTTCTTCCGGGTTCTCCGGTTTCCTCCCACAGTCCAAAAACATGGATCAAGTTAGTCGAGTTCTCTAAATTGCCCCATATAGAGTGTGCTTGAGTGTGTGAGTGTGTACCCAGCGATGGATTGGCGCCCTGTCCTGGGTGTATCTGCCCTGCGCCCGAGACGTTCTCCCCTGGATGGGCATGGGGAACCCCACTGCGACCCTAATAGAGGATAAAGCGGGAGATAATGAATGAATGAATGGAAAAAATTAGGTTTACTTTGATGGGAAACACCTCTAAGTTTTATTTAAAGTGGAATTCTTTTCTTTCTTACTTTGAGCAGCTTCAATCTATATCTTTCCCAACCAACTGATCCCCCCCCTTTTTTATTTTTTATTTTAATTAATTTTATTTAAATTTAATTTTAAAGCGGGAGATAATGAATGAATGAATATCAGGCATCGATATTAATGTGAAGCGCCCAGAGGTGTGCATTATTAATGATGTCACAGCTGGACAAACGGCTCAGCCAATCAGATTGAGGGCTTTAATTTCATAAAACACCATACACCTCTGACAGCGTCATCAGAACCTGAGGAAGTTGAAATCGGAGAACTAGTTGCTATGATGTTAGTGTGTTCTACTGGAGTTGCTTTACATTTACACACATACGCATTTATGTATGTGTGTGTGTGTGTGTGTGTGTGTGTGTGTGTGTGTGTGTGTGTGTGTGTGTGTGTGTGTGTGTGTGTGTGTGTGTGTGTGTGTGTTCTGCTCGAGTTTTAAGTGAACACAAAGACAGACACACCACATACATAGTAGTGTACATTATAAACACACACACTATATGTATGTATAAACCTTATCCGTACGTAATGACAGAACACCTTAATCTCAGTGTTACATACTGTACAGAACACTGTTCTGCCTTCAACTTTAAACACGTTCTGTATTTACATTTCATACAGACAGGAGAAGAAATGATTGAATTATCGTCACTGCAGATTAATCTGGGAAGGTCATCATTTAGATCACCTACAATCAGCAGACCTGCTGGGATTTCAGCTGAAGTCATTCAGAAACAAAGCAGAGTGAGGCGGGCATTCCGCTGATCTGACCTGCGCAGGAGAGCCGATCCTGAAGCAGCTGTTCAGAAAAGTGAAAACCAAATAAATCCAGGTGTTTAGGACAGTAAGACTAATATAGAACCAGATGTTCAGTTTAGGGTAGCTTTCTCTCAAACAGCTGTTCAAGGCAAAGATCTAGATCCAGCTGTTTAGGAAGGTAGAGTTGATTGACAGCCAGCTGCTCGGACCACTAGAACTGTTCTAGATCCTGCCATTTTGCCTAGTTCACTGCCATTTTGCTATTATTATGTTAACGCATGCTTTTCATCCATCCATCCATTATCTCCCGCTTTATCCTTTATTAGGGTCGCGGTGGGGTTCCCCATGCCCATCCAGTGGAGAACGTCTCGGGCGCTGGGCAGATAGACCCAGGACAGGGCGCCAATCCATCGCTGGGCACACACACTCACTCACACAGACACACCCTACATGGGGCAATTTGGAGAACTCAATTGACTTGATCCATGTTTTTGGTCTGAACCCGGAGGAAACCCACACGGACACGGGGAGAACATGGAAACTCCACCCAGATGGGGATTCGAACCGGGAATCCCTAGTGCTGAGAGGCGAAGGCGCTAACCACTAAGTCAGTATGAGTTCCATCCATCCATCTATTATCTTCCGCTATATCCTATATTAGGGTCGCGTTGGGGTTCCCCATGCCCATGCAGGGGAGAACGTCTCGGGCGCTGGGCAGATACACCCAGGACAGGGCGCCAATCTATCGCTGGGCACACACACACTGTATATGGGGCAATTTGGAGAACTCAATTGACTTGATCCATGTTTTTGGACTGTGGGAGGAAACCGGAGAACCCGGAGGAAACCCACACGGACACGGGGAGAACATGGAAACTCCACCCAGATGGGGATTCGAACCGGGAATCTCTAGTGCTGAGAGGAGAACGTGCTGACCACTAAGTCAGTATGAGTTCCATCCATCCATCTATTATCTTCCGCTTTATCCACGGGGGGGTTCCCCATACCCAAGCAGGGGAGAACGTCTTGGGCGCTGGGCAGATACACCCAGGACAGGGCGCTAATCTATCGCTGGGCACACACTCACTCACACAGACACACACTGTACAGTATATGGGGCAATTTGGAGAACTCAATTGACTTGATCAATGTTTTTTGGACTGTGGGAGGAAATCGGAGAACCTAGAGGAAACCCACACAGACACGGGGAGAACATGGAAACTCCACCCAGATGGGGATTCGAACCGGGAAACCCTAGCGCTGAGAGGCGAACATGCTGACCACTAAGCCACCGTGCCGCCACCAGTATGAATTAATAAAGGCTATTTATTTAGTAAGGTTAGTAAACTATGTCTCCAAACTCACTAAAGCAGCTCCCTTAAAGATCCCTCACATCAAAGCCTGAATCCTCAGTCTGATCTGACACCTGTAGATGACCACCTGTAGCTGACCTCAAAAAGACCGATGGAATAAGCGCCGCAGATAAATGATGACGACAATCTAACACCCAATCTGCAGGTGCCTGCTAAAAGATATTACCATGTGCTGGAATTAAAACAGTCTTCATTTCATTTATCCTCATCCAACCGCAACACTCACGGTGTTCCTACATTAAAGGTTTCAGCCGCCCTAATGTGCTCCAATGACCAACCTTCACAGACCAGGTTGTTCCTGCCCAGCACGAAGGGTGCGAGGGGAAAAGAGCAGGGCCTGATCCCTGCTGCGTTTAATGAAAGTGTGTTAATAATTCAGACTAGTCACCCAGCAGGAGCTTTCAGTGTGGAGAGAACCAACATTAACTATTCAGGGCTCAAAGGCAGCACAGATACGCCGGTTACATAAGCCACACTGGGAGAGAAAAGGCCACTAAAATCAGGAGAGAACCTTCATGGCCTTTAGTGGCAGAAACTAAAATCTAAAGGCTTGGAAACCTGATCGCCGTCCATCTGTCTGCCGTTATCTGGCACTCTGAACGTCTCGCGGGGTTTAAACATATGCTAAAGATGGGATGTTGGTGGCTATTAAAGTCGCTTATCGCAAACCACCTCAGACGATTCTCTGCTTCCTGCTACACTATAAACACAAAGCCGACAGTCGGTAAGGATGTTCGTACCACACGCGTAAGCCTGTAATCAAGCAGCTCATTCATCTTACAGGCGATTAGACTCTCCACAGATCCAGTGGTTCAATCAGATCCATAAAACTTACACAGAAAGTACACACACTAAAGCTCTGCAAGAGCAAACGAGCTCATTAGAATTCAGCAAATCAGCACCGCTTTGAAAACCAGACGCTGCTCTTAGAATTTTCTCTTAGAAACCAAGACCTTTGCACCAATTAAACCCAAGACCTGAAACTCATCACAGATTCAAAAATATTATTTTATACACCATAAAAACATTGTATTAACTTTTACATTTCCTTGGATCTAAACGTTCTCCTCTCAGCGCTAGGGATTCCCGGTTCGAATTCCCATCTGGGTGGAGTTTCCATGTTCTCCCCGTGTCTGCATGGGTTTCCTCCGGGTTCTCCGGTTTCCTCCCACAGTCCAAAAACATGGATCAAGTCAATTGAATTCTCAAAATTTTGCCTCATATAGAGTGTGTCTGTGTGAGTGAGTGTGTGCCCAGCGATGGATTGGCGCCCTGTCCTGGGTGTATCTGCCCAGCGCCTGAAACGTTCTCCCCTGGATGGGCATGGGGAACCCCACCGCGACCCTCATATAGGATAAAGCGGAAGATAATGGATGGATGGAATTCCAGTCATTCATTCATTCATTCATTATCTCCCGCTTTATCCTCTAGTAGGGTCGCGGTGGGGTTCCCCATGCCCATCCAGGGGAGAACGTTTTCGGTGTGTGTCCATCGCTGGGCACACACTCACTCACTCACACACACTCTATATGGGGCAATTTGGAGAATTCAATTGACTTGATCCATGTTTTTGGACTGTGGGAGGAAACCGGAGAACCCGGAGGAAACCCACGCAGACACGGGGAGAACATGGAAACTCCACCCAGATGGGGATTCGAACCGGGAATCCCTAGTGCTGAGAGGAGAACGTGCTAAACCACTAAGCCATCGTGCCACCCAATAATAATAATATTAATAACAATAATTAAAATAAAAAAAAATTGGTCTGCAGAAATTCCAACAACATTTCTTTATCTTCATTTTTTTTTCTTAGTGCCCACTTTTGTATCATAAAACCGTTTGGTTATCATAATAAAAAAATCCCATTTCGTTTACAGCAACCGTATAGGCGTTAACTGACCCAACTCTTATTTTTTCTATTGTGTTGCAAAAGATTACAACTGTATTCTGACTTGACCCACATGCTCCTCATTGAGCCTCTCTCCTCCTGCATAATTTTCTTGGGTTGGTCGGCCAGTCACCGAGCACAGTCTCCCACCAGCGCCTGACGCCGGTTCAGCGAGCCGTCCTCAAACCACAACGCTCATCATTCATCCTGGTATCTAATGGGGATTGTATGAAATAACAAATTGTTTCACATCGCCATGGACACTTCATCTGAGACAGAAGGAGTCACCACAGAGTGTTAGAAGAACTCTATAGAAATATTCAACAAACAAAACAGCCCCTATTAAAAGGAGGAACTGCGACAGAGCAGCATACCGTATGCAAAAAGGTCCAGATGCACAGCTGCCTACAAACCTGACAAATAAACCTCAGGCAGGATGTTGCACACACAGAACACACAATAGCATCTACACCAGTGATTCTCAATTATTTTCACACTCACCTCACCCCCCCCCCATGATTTATCCCCACAAATTTATCAAAAATGGGATTAATTATTTTTACACGCCCATTGTAGTATGATTTGTCTATAAATTTGTTATAAATACACCTCTTTTATAACAACGTAGCCTTATTAACAATAAAGAAAACAAAAAAGAAAGAAATATAGATTAACTTAGAACAAAGAATCATTTGATTTACTCTGTTTTTTAGTTTGTAACAGAAACGAATGAAATCCTTATTTAAATGTGAAACATTTTTGAACTGACTGGCTTTCGATACTGAAAAATGAAATGAAATAAAATCAATAAATAATAATAAATTACAATTCATCAGCAACATTCATTCAGGACAATTTATTAACACTTTAACCTACAAAACAAAAATGAAAACGACAATTTGTGCTGTTTTTTTTTTTTGTTTGTTTGTTTTTGAGGAAGTAAGAACTAATGCCTCCAACACGTCCGTTTTGCAGCACAGCTTTTCTGAAGTAGCTTTCATAAAGCGGGATGATTGCTGGATATACGCGTCACGTTTACGATTTAAAAACTCAAGCGGTTATCAGCGTGATCGGAGTTTAATGTCTTTAAGTGACGCCTTCATTTATTTTGGACAACATTTAAAGACACAGACGACACACCGGTCTTTCGTCTCCCACCTTCGTTACAGTGAAGTTACAGGCGCTACATTCGCTTCGACATTTAGTTTTCGGTTGACTTTTGTTGCTCTCATTATCTTCGTCTCTCTCCGCCTTTCTCTTCTCATCTCTGTTAAATATTTTTCCGTGTTGTCTCTTGAGGGTTTCTTCATTACACTTAATATCACTTGCTCTGTGATTTCTTGTTATGCGCCCCCCCCATGCACCGCACTGCACCCCCCCAGGGGGGCGCACCCCACTATTTGAGAAGCACTGATCTACACACATGTAAGAGAAACTTAGTAGTCAGACTTTTCCCAACTTAGCATCTGTGTAGAGTGTGCAGCGACATGTTTTATAGACCTACTGCTTTAAATCCAGATTTGCAGCTCACACACACGGGCACAAGTTTCTGATCGCTGACGGTACGGTGTTTGTAAATCCATACAAAACCCACAGCTATAACGCAGGCCTTGGTGCGATGAAGCAGTGACCACAACAACTCTGCCTCTGAACAGTGGCCGTCTGTTTCACACCACCACGGAGGCGCTGTTAGAGCTACAGCAACAGACAATAAGGAACGATCGCAGAAAACAAAATCTATGAACATTATTGGAAACACTAAGCTGGAGATAATGATTAAAGAAACCAGGGCTGCAACTAACGATTATTTTGATAATCGATTAATCGGTCGATTATTTTGTCGATTAATCGATGAATCGGATAAATATTTTTTAAAAATTCCATGTCTTTACATTTACATTGAATCATTTAGCAGACGCTTTTATCCAAAGATGGATGTTTTTCAGTAAAAGTATTCTATAGTATTATATATAGGAATTTTATTCAAAATGTTTAAGTTAACATTTCCTCTAATTAATGAAAAGCACAATGAAAGAAATAATGTGTCATCTAAACATCCCTCACTTAACAACAAAAGTCATACACAACACATCATACTCAGTTGCCCTCAGTAATGAACTAAATATTGTCTGTTCTGTTGTAGCCAATTGGAAAAAAAATAATAACAAATGAACTAAATTAACAATCAGCTATTGAAAAAAATTAATTAACAAATAAGCCAGTTAACAAAAAAAAATACCTCTTGTGTGAAATTTCAATTGGACACCGGGACATGTGGCTGCTTTGCACACCGTGTACAAGGCTTCCCCCGTTTGTCTCGACGCGGTCTGAAAGCGGGGGGCGCCGCGCGCAGTCTCCCAGTGCCGGGACATTTAAAGCCGCGTACTTTTACGCCGTGCGCGTCAATCCCCGTGCTGCTATTAATGCGCTAAAAACCAGGACATTTCCTCACTTTAAAAAATAAAAACGGATTTCTCAACTTGTTTTGCAGACTCCGCCTCGTTCTGTTCAACCTGCTATTATTTTCCAGCGTTATTGAAGCGCTGCAGGTGACGTCGCGAGTAACGCGGAAATCGCGCGACCCAACGAATCGATAATGGAAATTCATTATCGATACTTTGGATAATCGATTTTTATCGATTTTATCGATTCGTTGTTGCAGCCCTAAAAGAAACATCTCCATCTTTAACCCAAATGTACAGGATGTGAAGGTCAGTTAAAGCTTTAATTACTACAGCCCATGAATTAAACGCAGGCCTCTGCACATGTTCTAACTTGGTAACAGAACGTCTTCATACTTTCGCTCGGTGGCCAAAAACAGCATCTTCACGAGCACAATCGATGCGTACGCAATAAACTTATGAGCTCCTCATCCCGACAGGCACTTAAGACGCCACTTACAGACCTGGATGCAATATGCCATTAAGTGGAGAATTGCTGAGGAGATGTCTGCTCCATTTCCAGACCTGAACTCAAGACTAGAGCAAACCACTGAAGTCGTTTAGGCTGAAGAGGGAGGAGCACTTTCACCTCAGCTGCCATTATGATGAGCGTGAGCCTCTGACGGGAGATTAAAGCTCAATTGTTCTAACTAATTCAGAGCGCCTGTTTCGGATAAAACTATTAATTCAAGGCAAGAAATCTGGGATTAACCTTAAATAAACTAAACGAGTATTAAAACCAAAAGAACTTGATTTTCCAGCTCAAATTAGCAGACCTGCATGAGACTCTATGACCTGCATGAGACTCATTACTATGATTCATTATCAGGGCGGCACGGTGGCTTAGTGGTTAGCACCTTCTCCTCTCAGCACTAGGGATTCCGGGTTCGAATCCCCATCTGGCTGGAGTTTCCATGTTCTTCCCGTGTCTGCGTGGGTTTCCTCCGGGTTCTCCGGTTTCTTCCCACAGTCCAAAAACATGGATCAAGTCAATTGAGATCTCCAAATTGCCCCATATAGAGTGTGTCTGTGTGAGTGAGTGAGAGTGAGCCCAGCGATAGATTGGCGTCCTGTCCTGGGTGTATCTGCCCAGCGCCCGAGACGTTCTCCCCTGGATGGGCATGGGGAACCCCCCCCGCGATCCTAATATAGGATAAAGCGGAAGATAATGGATGGATGGAACTCATACTAGCTTAGTGATTAGCACGTTCTCCTCTCAGCACTAGGGATTCCCGGTTCGAATCCACATCTGGGTGGAGTTTCCATGTTCTCCCCGTGTCTGCGTGGGTTTCCTCCAGGTTCTCTGGTTTCCTCCCACAGTCCAAAAATCATTGATCAAGTCAATTGAGTTCTCCAAATTGCCCCATATAGAGTGTGTCTGCAAGTCTTTAAGTCATAATAAGAAAAACAGCAGTCGACTTAAAGCTAGAATAAATTTTTTTGCAAATAGAGACGTTCATTCATTCATTATCTCCCGCTTTATCCTCTATTAGGGTCGCGGTGGGGTTCCCCATGCCCATCCAGGGGAGAGCATCTCGGGCACTGGGCAGATACACCCAGGACAGGGCGCCAATCTATCGCTGGACACACACTCACTCACATAGACATACACACTCTATATGGGGCAATGTTTTTGAGAATTCAATGGACTTGATCCATGTTTTTGAACTGTGGGAGGAAACCGGAGAACCCGGAGGAAACCCACGCAGACACGGGGAGAACATGGAAACTCCACCCAGATGGGGATTTGAACCGGGAATCCCTAGCACTGAGAGGTGAATGTGCTGACCACTAAACCACCGTGCCGCCCCAAATAGAGACGTATTTGAGAAAAATATAAAGCAGGATTAATTAAGCTTGAGATCAGAGACACGCATGACCTCATCAGCAGGTGTAAATACAGTGAATACTGGGGTCTATCCAGATGATCGATGTCTGATTCAGGGGTTGAACAGCTGGACACTTGACCAGAAGGTTGCAGGAGGTAACTGGACATTGGAGAAGCTGCCTGAATGCTTAACCACTGACATGAAAGCATGGACCATATAACGTCACACTGCAGGAGTGAGGGGAAAAGATGTAGTTAAAGAAAGCTGCGGTATGTCTGACTATTTCATTCACTCTGGAAACAAGCTGCTGCCAAACCTCACAAACATGACAGGCTGCTATTAAAAAATAGCACTGAGAATATGATGTGAAGCAGAACCGAGATGCTCCAATCCAGCGCCTTGTACCTCAAAACAGAGGAAAAACAAAGGCTCTCATAGAACTAGAACTATTCACAAACCTGGCGGCACGGTGGCTTAGTGATCAGCACGTTCACCTCTCAGCTCTAGGGATTCCCGGTTCGAATCCCCATCTGGGAGGAGTTTCCATGTTCTCCCCGTGTCTGCGTGGGTTTCCTCCGGGTTCTCCGGTTTCCTCCCACAGTCCAAAAACAAGTCAATTGAATTCTCCAAAATGCTCCATGTCTGTCTAAGTGAGTGTGTGCCCAGCGATGGATTGGCGCCCTGTCCTGGGTGTGTCTGCCCGGCGCCCGAGACGTTCTCCCCTGGATGGGCATGGGGAACCCCAATAGAGGATAAAGTGTAAGATAATGGATGAATGTTTAGAAACCTAATTATTATTTATTTATTTATGTTTTAACGCACGGTGGTTTAGTGGTCAGCACGTTCGCCTCTCAGCGCTAGGGATTCCCGGTTCGAATCCCCATCTGGGTGGAGTTTCCATGTTCTCCCCGTGTCTGCGTGGGTTTCCTCCGGGTTCTCTGGTTTCCTCCCACAGTCCAAAAACATGGATCAAGTCAATTGAATTCTTCAAATTGCCCCATATAGAGTGTGTCTGTGTGAGTGAGTGAGCGTGTGTCCAGCAATAGATTGGCATCCTGTCCTGGGTGTGTCTGCCCAGCGCCCGAGACGTTCTCCCCTGGATGGGCATGGGGAACCCCCCCCGCGACCCTAATAGAGGATAAAGCTGAAGATGATGAATGAATGAATGTTTTAACACCATATTTAGCATTTGTTTGCTATCCTATGGCAGGATATGGTACATATTTACAGTTTGTATACTTTTACTTTGTCCTTATATTCCAGTCGCTCCTAAATTTGCGTTTTTATCTTTATAGTTGTGAGTTGTCCCAAGTGAGCGCTTCCTCGATGGTTTTTGGTAGTTGGATTTCTTGTCTCTTCTTGTTGTATCGGGGGCAGTCTATTAGAATATGCGAAACCTACTTATTAAGAATGGCAGCAAGACACGGGACGGTTCGAGATCCTGGGATTAAAAGTAATCACTTCTCATTGGGAGTCAGTATGAACAGTATATTGTGTGTTATGCTTTTCTGAGTTATTTTAATACCCATCAGCCCCACCACGAGAGAAATACCACAGTCTACCTTTATTAAAAAACATTAATATCCAGCATCTCAAGCTCTCAGAGGTGCATTGGTCACAGACGGCAAAGAAAAAGGTCTGGGGTTGTATTTGCTTTTAAAAACAACGGTCTGAAGAAGGCAGAAAAAGCTGCTGTTTTCAGAATTTAGGGTGGGTGGATGTGGGTGGCATGGTGGCTTAGTGGTTAGCATGTTCTCCTCTCAGCACTAGGGATTCTCGGTTCGAATCCCAATCTGGGTGGAGTTTCCATGTCCTCCCCATGGGTTTCCTCCGGGTTCTCCGGTTTCCTCCCACAGTCCAAAAAAAAGGGATCAAGGTCAACTGAATTCTCCAAATTGCCCCATGTAGAGTGTGTCTGTGTGAGTGAGTGCCCAGTGATAGATTGGCGCCCTGTCCTGGGTGTTTCTGCCCAGCGCCCCCCCCCCCACGAGCCTAAAGTGGAAGATAATGTGCTCACCTTGTAAGTCACTTTGGATAAAAGTATCCAATAAATGACCAAATGTAATGTAAATGTAAAATATGGTTCTAACTCAGAGTTCAGTTTCCACCTGGGGTAATTTTGGAGGCACGCATCTGAACCCCAAATACAAAGGGCAGGGCTTTACCCCGCATGCTCAGTGCAGCTCATTTCAGAGTACAAAGCTCTCAGTTGAATGGCCTAAATGCCAATGGAGCTCCTAGTCACCCCGCTGCCGATCAGCTCAATGGTGCCCATTGTGTCCGGCCGGTCAGCGGCGGCCCGCAGAAACGGCTCAGTCTTAAAACCGCAGGCTGCCGCGATCCTCTGAGCAACCCGAGCCGAGCGCATTAACTGGGCCCATTTCCGCTCTCCACGCGGTAGACGGCCTTCGGTGGGAAATTATAGATGGGTCAAGAATGCTAAGATGGAAAGCAGATTTGGTGCTATGAAGCAGTGACCACAACAACACTGCCTCTGAACGGAACACTGAGCGTCTGTTTCACACCACCACGGAGGCGCTGTTAGAGCTACGGCAACGGCAACAGACAATAAGAATCAGACAAACAAAATCTATGGAAGTTATTGGAAACACTAAGCTGGAGATAAATATTAAAGAAACATCTCCATCTTCAACCCAAATGTACAGGATGTGAGGGTCAGTTAAAGCTTTAATTACTACAGCCCATGAATTAAAAAGCTTAATGGTTAAGCTGCGGCACTTTAATTTGCCTCTGACGGAGTCTTAAAAAGTCCCAGTTGTTGGAATTTTATGACGTTATGACATCTGTATGTCCCTCTGGATGAAGACATCTGGTAAATGTAAAACTGGTTTTAATGAATTGGTATGATGATATTCATCACAAAATTCCAATGATTTAATGGAATAGACTTTATTTAGGGATCTTGTTTATTCTAAGGCCAACAGTACAAAGAACATTCATTTGCGCAGTGGGAGGTCGTAGGCTTGTGGTTAAGAAACCAGCCTTGCGACCTGAAGGTTCCCAGTTCGATTCCTGGTCCCACCAAGTACATATTAATCATGATCTATTAATGATATTAATAATGATAACTTCATCATATTATTTATGATCCAAGTACTTTCCAAGGGACTAAACAGTGTCTACATTTTTAAAACGGTAACTTAATGTCCTCGGCTGCAGCAAGCCTCGTTTTTTAATCAATGCATTCAGCAAAATGGAAAACTCCATGAGATTTGAGACATTTCTTGTAAAAAAACAGGAAGACGGAATGCAAGAATCTGCAAAATAACTAAAATTTAACTATAATAAGCTTTGAGCTTTCTTGAAATTCATTCATCCATCCATTATCTCCTGTTTTATCCTCTATTAGAGTCGCGGTGGGGTTCCCCATGCCCATCCAGGGGAGAACGTTTCGGGCGCTGGGCAGATACACCCAGGACAGGGCGCCAATCTATTGCTGGGCTCAAACACACACACACACACTCTATATGGGGAAATTTTTGGAGAATCCAACTGAACTTGATCCATGTTTTGGACTGTGGGAGCAAACCCACGCGGACACGGGGAGAACATGGAAACTCCACCCATATTGGGATTCGAACCAAGAATCCCTAGCGCAGAGAGGCAAACATGCCAAACACTAAGTGCCGCCCTGCATAAAACTATATTCAACTAATCAGTCATTAGGGCGCCAATCTATCGCTGGGAACACACTCACACTCTATATGGGGCAATTTTGAGAATTCAATTGACTTGATCCATGTTTTTGGACTGTGGGAGGAAACCGGAGAATCCGGAGGAAACCCACGCGGACACGGGGAGAACATGGAATGTCCACCCAGATGGGGATTCGAACCGGGAATCCCTAGCGCTGAGAGACGAACGTGCTGACCACTAAGCCACCGTGCCGCCTAATATTATTATTATTAAATATTAAATAAATATATATATATTTTTTTTTATTATTATACACTTATAAGGTTTACAAATAACTACTGTTAATAACTTCTTTAACTACTGACTTTGTAAGTCGAACCGGGAATCCCTAGCGCTGAGAGGAGAACGTGCTGACCACTAAGCCACCGTACCGCCAGGAATTAAATTATCAGAGTAAATTCTGATCACAGAACTGAGGACTTCACTGAACGTGTAAGCATTTCATGAAAGCAAAAGCATGTAGTTTAAAGGGAACTTCAAACTGTTTACTACGTTGTGAGTGTAAGTGTTGATCACAACACAGGAAGCTCACTGAATATCTTGTGGGTTTTGACAGTTGGCACCATAATCAAAGACAAACATTAAATATGCAAGGGTGGGTGCATGGTGGTAAAAACATTCTACTAAACATTTCTACTAAACGAAGCCTTTTAAGTTGAAAACTAAACCCACACAGGGTGTATTTTTATTTGTTGCACCCCTCAGACTCAATAACTTCTGAAACGATGATCTTAAGATGTAAGAGGTTCTGCAAAATGTAGACGTGGTTCACAAGCAGGGAAGACGTTCATCTGATATTTATAAAAGAGTGTTTGTGTTTGTAGACTCAACTTTTCATATCAACCACATCTTATCGGTGGTTGATCCAACGCGGTCGTCAGGGCTCAGCGATCATGACAGGTTCTCGTTGTTTTTATTAAAAATGAGGCGAGATTATCGAGTATCGAGTATCACTTAACACCGAGGCAAAACAAACGGCTGTCTATAAGCACACGAGAGCGCGTGCTGTTACATTTTAATTCATAAACCCTCTTCGTTAAATTTGTTTGCTGTAATTAAACCCGGTCTATGAGCTTTTAACTTATAAAAATAGCCTGTCAAACTAAAAAAATGAACAGCCTCTTTAAAGAGGTTGGGCACTGAGGATCCAAGTTCGAATCCTGATCTAGGTGGAGTTTCCATGTTCATGTATGGGGGAAACCGGAGAACCCAGAGGAAACCCACACGGACACGGTTTCACCCCATAGTTCGAAAAAGATGGATTCGAGTTGAAATGCCTGCCTCTATATAGTCTGCGCCCAGCGATGAATGGGCAGCTTGTCCTGGGTGTCTCTGCCCAGCACCCCAACGCCAACCCATCCATTATCTTCCGCTTGTCTGGGGTTCGGGTCGCGGGGGCAGCAACCGAAGTAGGGAGACCCAGACCTCCCTCGCCCCAGCCACCTCCACCAGCTCGACTGGGAGAACCCCGAGGCGTTCCTAGACCAGCTGAGAGATATAGCATGTCCTGGGTCTTCCCCGGGGTCTCCTTCCAGTTGGACTTGCCTGGAACACCTCCCAAGGAAGGCGTCCGGGAGGCATCCATACCAGATGCCCGAACAACCTCAACTGGCTCCTTTCGAGTTTCGAGAAATTACTCAATATTTTCACAATATTTTAAAATAGGGTGCGGTAGCTCAGTGGTCAGGGTGTTGGGTTATCAATCTGAAGGTTGGGGGTTCAAATCCCAGGTTCACTGAAATTACCAATGTGGGTCCTTTAGCAAGACCCTTAACCCTCATTGCTGCAGGGATGTTGTGATGAACCCTGTGCTCACCTTGTAAGTCGCTTTGGAGAAAAGCGTCCAATAAATGGCCAAATGTAATGTAAATGTAATCTGAAGGTTAGGGGTTCAAATCCCAGGTCCACTGAAGTTACCAATGTGGGTCCTTGAGCAAGACCCTTAACCCTCATTGCTGCAGGGATGTTGTGATGAACCCTGTGCTCACCTTGTAAGTTGCTTATGATAAAAGTGTCTGCTGAATGACCAAATGTAAATGTAATGTAACTTATTTGGCTGAAACAGCGAAAACATTTGCGCCAGAACAATCCCGGTTTCTGAATATTTGGTGCTTCCCGAATTTCTAGACAATTCTTCAGGTTTAATAATAAATTCTTCACAGTAACCGAAGCATAAGCGTCTTTGGAAATTCTTTGTGAGAACCTGTTACAGGATTATAAAACAGGTTCCTGAGTTTAATGAACTCGAACAGTGCAGTAATGTTGTAATTATGTTCTGTAAAACCGGAGGGTAATTCAACAGCCTTTTTTCTTGCTATTGTTTTAATGTCCCTTCACCCGTATTACTGTTTACCAATCTGCTCCATTGTTTGAGGAAAAGCGAAACTCTGATTAATATCCAGCTCTCTCTCTCCCACTCACACACTCTCTCTCTCTCTCTCTCTCTCTCTCCCACTCACACACACTCTCTCTCTCTCTCACTCACACTCACACACACTCTCTCTCTCTCTCTCTCTCTCTCTCTCTCTCTCTCTCCCACTCACACTCACACTCACACTCACACACACTCTCTCTCTCTCTCTCTCTCTCCCACTCACACACACACACTCTCACTCTCTCTCCCAGTCACACACTCTCTCTCTCACTCACACACTCTCTCTCTCTCTCTCCCACTCACACGCTCTCTCTCCCACTCACACACACACACACTCTTGCACTCTCTCTCTCTCGCACTCTCTCTCTCTCTCGCACTCTCTCCCACTCACACACACTCTCTCTCTCTCTCTCTCCCACTCACACGCTCTCTCTCCCACTCACACGCTCTCTTGCACTCTCTCTCTCCCACTCACACACACTCTCTCTTGCACTCTCTCTCGCACTCTCTCACTCTCGCACTCTCTCTCGCACTCTCTCCTACTCACACACACTCTCTCTCTCTCTTTCTCTCTCGCACTCTCTCTCTCGCACTCTCTCTTTCTCTCTCACTCTCTCTCTCACTCTCTCCTGCCTTCCTTTCCATGATCTCACAGTAAAATGAAGACTATAATAATTCAGTAGAACTGCCTGTAATTCACAGATACATGTTGAGTTGCCTTTGGTGATGCCTTAAGAGCTAATAAAACAGATTTCAACACGCACGCTGATGATGGAGCGGGAACTACCAGCGCAACAGGAAGAGCTCTTGCCGTGTAAACTGCTACTAGAGCAGCTGAGTATAAGATGCTTCAATCACAAGCTGCTAATTGTTCCAGTGGCAAGAAACTGGTTCACAAGACATGTACTCCCTCCACCCGACAGCTAATTGTGGTTTACTAAGCACCTGATCATGATCCAACATCCCAACCAGAAAAATGAACTGCGGTCACATGGAGAACCCCAGGATTCGGCCTTATCTCCCTCATGTCCAGCCCTGTTGGTGGGTATGTTGACACCAGTGAGTGTGTCTTGTGATAGTGGCCTTTGTGCAGTTCAGCCTCTCTATGTTTAGCATTGTTTCTTCCAGCTAATAAAATTAGACGATCATTTTCCCAACATACAACTCTATCACTTGTACTTGCAAAACTAATGAAACCAATTTATTTTATTCATTCATTCATTATCTTCCACTTTATCCTATATTAGGGTCGCGGGGAGGGGGGGGGTTCCCCATGCCCATCCAGGGGTGAGCGTTTCGGGCACTGGGCAGATACACCCAGGACAGGGCGCCAATCTATCGCTGGGCACACACTCACTCACACAAACGCACTCTTCGCATCCATAATAAATCCATCCACCCATTATCTTCCGCTTTATCCTATATTAGGGTCGTGGGGGGTGTTCCCCATGCCCATCACCCAGGTACACCCAGGACAAGGTACCAATCTATCGCTGGGCACACACTCACTCACACAGACACACTCTATATGGGGCAATTTGGAGAACTCAATCGACTTGATCCATGTTTTTGGACTGTGGGAGGAAACCGGAGAACCCGGAGGAAACCCACGCAGACACGGGGAGAACGTGGAAACTCCATCCAGATGGGGATTCGAACCGGGAATCCCTAGCGCCGAGAGGAGAACGTGCCGACCACTAAGCCACCGTGCCGCCCCCAGTCGAAACTGTGCCACGAGTTCAGTCACCTTGATGTAACCTACTATTGCTAAATGTCCACACTTTGTCCAACCATTATGCCTCCACAATCTGGCAGGACACAGAGAATCAGTGCAGCATGCTGACCAATCAGCTGTGGTTCACTGGAACTCAACCACAGAGCAACTGTTTAGACTCTCTGATTACAATTGCTACGGATGTGCTTCCTAAAGAGCATGACGACATCCACTCCACACTGTAACCCACACAACATGAGGTGCCAGTTGTGTAACCCAGCTGAGTCCACGCACCCGCCCCGATAACCCCCCCACCCCCCCCTACCCACAGCCACATACTCCCACAGAGCACCACCAGTCTAATTCTATTGTACTCCTAAGAAAGGATCCGGCCAAAACGCACACTAATACACACCTGACAACGACGCCTATTGTGCTTCAGACTGAATTGCTGGCGTTTTGTAGAACGCCGTTTCATGGAACTCTCTCAGACATCAAAGCTTCAAATCCGACAAGCGCTGCGGACAGACGTGTTCCAGTTTGCAGCACAGCGACTTCATTTGCAAGCTGGACTTCACACTGATGAACACGACAAAAAGCTCCTCCAAAACTCCTGTATTTGAAACTAATCGGGAATTATTTTAATTATTCTGTTTGAATAGGATCAGAAACGAACATGTAACATCGTAACTGTGTGAACTCTGTGATATGATACACAGTGAATGAGAACTGGTGGCTTAGTGGTTGGCATGTTCTCCTCTCAGCTCTAGGGAGGCTCGGTTCGAATCCCCATCTGGGTGGAGTTCCCATGTTCTCCCAGTGTCCGCGTGGGTTTCCTCCGGGTTCTCCGGTTTCCTCCCACAGTCCAAAAACATGGATCAGGTCGATTGAGTTCTCCAAATTACCCCCCAAAAAAAAAAACGCTTTATTTTTATGTTGATGACCCAAAAATAGCACTCAGTCAAAAACCCTTTGCACATTTCTCCAGCAAATGAGGAACTGCCCTGGTCAGGTCAACCACATGACAATGACCGTGGGGCATTAACATTAACAAACACAACGCAGCAAGACGGCGGCGGCACGGTGGCTTAGTGGTTGGCATGTTCTCCTCTCAGCGCTAGGGATTCCCGGTTCGAATCCCCATCTGGGTGGAGTCTCCATGTTCTCCCCGTATCCGTGTGGGTTTCCTCCGGGTTCTCCGGTTTCCTCCCACAGTCCAAAAACATGCATCAAGTTAATTGAATTCTCCAAATTGCCCCATATAGTGTGTCTGTGTGAGTGGGTGATGGATTGGCGCCCTGTCCTGGGTCTATCTGCCCAGCGCTCAAAACGTTCTCCCCTGCGACCCCCCCGCGACCCTAATATAGGATAAAGTGGAAGATAATGAATGAATGAATGAATGAGAACTTGAAAAAGAAAAGACAGACAGTAATGACAGTATGGTGGTGAACTACCTTTACACTCTTCTTACATCATTCAGAGTTGCTTGGCGGTTCACACATCCTGGTGCATCATGCAGTAAGTCTGTTCTACCCTCAGATGCTTTTTAATTGTTACTCTATGACAAAAGGTTTCTGTTACAGGTCTCTTAGCAAGCTTTAGACCACGACTACTGTAGTGATTCGTACATCGTCACTTGTCCATGAAGTGACACTTGATGTAAAGACACAGAGTTTATCAAAGCTGAGACCAAAGGTGTGAGACTCAGTGGTTAGGGTGCTGGGTTATCAGAATCAGAATGCTTTCTTAATCACCGGGGAAATTGCAGAAAGGAAGCACTGCATACGGCTGCATGCACTTCGTCTATCTGCATGCGCACTAGTCGCGGGTTCGAATCTCAGGTTACGTGAGTCCTTGAACAAAGACTCTTAACCCTCATTACCCCAGGAGTGCCTTATGGCCAAACCTCAGTTCCGACCCCGACCAAATTGGAATACTCTGCTAAATGCCCGAAAGTAATGTTCGAAAATGTATTCTGCATTTAAATAATTTCGGACACATAAGAGAATCTACGGTATAAAAAAAAAACGCCTGGGGGGCACTTATTTTTTCCGATGTAATGATGACCCATTTAAATAAGTGTGGGTGGCGGAAAAAGAGAATCTACGGTATAAAAAAAAAAAAAAACGCTTTATTTTTATGTTGATGACCCAAAAATAGCAACAAAAAAAAAACCTTTTGCACATTTCTCCAGCAAATGAGGAACTGCCCTGGTCAGGTCAACCACATGACAATGACCATGTGGCATTAACATTAACAAACACAACGCAGCAAGATGGTGGCGGCACGGTGGCTTAGTGGTTGGCATGTTCTCCTCTCAGCGCTAGGGATTCCCGGTTCGAATCCCCATCTGGGTGGAGTTTCCATGTTCTCCCCGTGTCCGCGTGGGTTTCCTCCGGGTTCTCCGGTTTCCTCCCACAGTCCAAAAAACATGGATCAAGTCAATTGGGTTCTCCAAATTGGCCCATATAGTGTGTCTGTGTGTGAGTGTGTGCCCAGCGATAGATTGGCACCCTGTCCTGGTTGTATCTGCCCAGCACTTGAAACGTTCTCCTCTGGATGGGCATGGGGAACCCCCCCCCCCCCCCCCCCCCCCCCCCCCCCCCCCCCCCCCCCCCCCACCCCCCCCCCCCCCCCGCGACTCTAATATAGGATAAAGCAGATAATGAATGAACGAAGCAAGACGAAGCAAGACAAAGCAAAACGCTGAAACGTGAGCCTGGTGAGGCGAAAATCCCTCTAAAACCTTTTGTTTATTTGACAACTGAAAAGAAGATTTAATTTAAGGTTATTTTAATACCCAGCCAGGTAAACGGTCATTAACTAAACTAGTTAAATGCATGTCTGTTATAAACGCTCTGCGTTTACAGTGAGCACCGTTTGACCAAACGTACTGAAACGCACTGAATCCTGGTGTTTTATTCCATCACATTACCATAGGTTTATTTTATTGAGCACCAAGTCGTGCATTTCTGGCATATAAACGTTTCTCACTCTGCGGGAACACTGTGGGGAATCTGTTCCAGCATGAGTGTGCAGAAAGCCAGGTTTATGAAGGCACGGTTGAGTAAGAACTTGATTGGTTTACATGGAGCCCTGACCCCAACTCCAACCCCATCAGACGGAGTTTATAAGCCGAAGTCTTTGCATCTAACATTCGTGTCTGACGCAGACTGATGTACTCTGCGGCCCCGGGGCCACATGCAGGGCATTTGGTCATTGAGAAGTAAGAAATCCAAGGGGGGCATTTCTAAAGCATACAAATAAATGTAAAACGGAGAAATTGAAGTCTTCAGAATAAAAGCATTACAGATGCACTGTGCCTGATGTGTGACTCATGACAAAACAAAGTACAAGAAAATTAATCGTCCAGCTTTCTTTATAATGTCACAAATTCATTCATTCATTCATTATCTTCCGGTTTATCCTCTATTAGGGTCGCGGAGGGGTTCTCCTTGCCCATCCAGGGGAGAACGTCTCGGGCACTGAGCAGACAACCCAGGACAGGGCGCCAATCCATCGCTGGGCACACACTCACACACACAGACACACTCTATATGGAGCAATTTGGAGAACTCAATTGACTTGATCCATGTTTTTGGACTGTGGGAGGAAACCGGAGAACCCGGAGGAAACCCACGCAGACACGGGGAGAACATGGAAACTCCACCCAGATGGGGATTCGAACCGGGAATCCCTAGCGCTGAGAGGAGAACATGCTAACACTAAGCCACCGTGCCGCCCGTCACAAATACATTCATTACCTTCCGTTTTATCCTCTATTAGGGTCGCGGTGGGGTTCCCCATGCCCATCCAGGGGAGAACGTTTCGGCGCTGGGCAGATACACCCAGGGCACCCAGGACAGGGCACCAACCTATCACTGGGCACACACTCACTCTCACACAGACACACTCTATATGGGGCAATTTGGAGAACTCAATTGACTTGATCCATGTTTTTGGACTGTGGGAGCAAACCGGAGCACCCGGAGGAAACCCACGCGGACACGGGGAGAACATGGAAACTCCACCCAGATGGGGATTCGAACCGGGAATCCCTAGTGCTGAGAGGAGAACATGCCAACCACTAAGCCACCGTGTCGCCCTTGATCAAGTCAATTGAATTCTCCAAATTGCCCCATATAGAGTGCGTATGTGTGAGTGAGTGTGTGCCCAGCGATAGATTGGCACCCTGTCCTGGGTCTATCTGCCCAGCGTCTGAGACGTTCTCCCCTGGATGGGCATGGGGAACCCCCCCGCGACCCTAATAGAGGATAAAGCGGGAGATGATGGATGGATGGATTTATTATGGGTGCGTTCCTGTGAAGGGCAAAGGGACTCATTAATCCCCATCACACTCAGTGACCCTATACAGGGAATAAACAGGCGTTTGAGATTGTTCCCTTGATCAGAACCAGAATCAGAATCTCTTCGTTGTCATTATAGCAGGAATAACGAAATTAAGGGGCCATACTTTCGGGGTCACATACTAAAATTTACACAAATAAAGAGATTTAAAGATAGCACTATAATTTAATTTTTTTTTAATTGATGGTGCCATTTGAAAGGTACAGCACCGTTCATCCAGACAAATCCGAGCCCAAGCTGGAGGAGATTAAATGAGCTTTAATTGTCTTAACAGTCGCCGTGTTTATTCCGGTCAGTGCAATTTAAGCCTTTTGCAGCTCGCGCGTAACAATGACCTGATAAGGTTAAATGAATGGACGTCGTGAGCTCCATCGGCAGCGAGTCTGGACAATTAAAAAAAACACATTTCTCGTCGTTCTTTATAATATCTTTATATAATTATCTGATGTCCGCTCGGGTGGACGGTCATCGTCGCGAGGTTTTAAATACTAATAAACCGCTAAACGTGTTCGGCTCGCTCTACAATAAGAGAAGCAGCCGTTTGTCTGAGTTTGCGGCAGCGTCCCAAACCGCTCCCCGCCGTCGAGCGAGTGCGCTACGCGTGAGGCGCGAAGTCCCTACGTGCGACCCCTATGTAGTGAACATAATGGAGTCTGTGAGGAGGGTTTTTGGGAGTGGTCCCTGTCCTACGTTACCTTCTGAAAGCTCCAGCTCCAACTCCGCCAACTGCTCTTTCACCTCTTTGGGCAGAGCCGCCACGTCCACGCCGCGCTCCGCCATCCCGCCGACGGCTCGGCGTCACTTCTCTGAAGTTTGTTAAAATCGTTGTTCGGATTAAAATCCCGCTCGGTCAGGACGTGAAGCGCGCGCTGACACGCGAGGGACGACCCATCCGCACGACCGCTCCCTCCGCCATACTGCGAGAATGCGCCGCGCGACGGTCACGTGATCCGCAACGCCCCGTGCAATCGGGATGGGTCTTTTTTTTTTTTTTTTTTTTTTCCGCCCCCCCCCCCCCGACGTGGACACGCCCATTTCCAGATCTCTGCGCGCTGATTGGTCGGTTCGTCGCTAGCATCAAAAACAGGATTTTTTTTTTTCTTAGACGCGTGCACTCGCGCCCTCTGGTGGCAAGAATACGAAGTTCATCCATCCATCCATCCGTTTTCTGTTGGCATGTTCTCCTCTCAGCGCTAGGGGTTCCCGCTTCGAATCCCCATCTGGGTGGAGTTTCCATGTTCTCCCCGTGTCCGCGTGGGTTTCCTCCGGGTGCTCTGGTTTCCTCCCACAGTCCAAAAACATGGATCAAGTCAATTGGGTTCTCCAAATTGCCCCATATAGAGTGTGTCTGTGTGAGTGAGTGTGTGCCCAGCGATGGATTGGCGCCCTGTCCTGGGTCTATCTGCCCAGCACCTGAAACGTTCTCCTAATATAGGATAAAGCGGAAGATAATGAATGAATGAATGAAAGGGTCGCAGGGGGGGGGGGGGGGTCCCCATGCCCATCCAGGGGAGAACGTTTCGGGCGCTGGTGCAGATACACCCAGGACAGGGCGCAAATCCATCGCTGGGCACACACTCACTCACACAGACACACTCTATATGGGGCAATTTGGAGAACCCAATTGAAACCGGAGAACCCGGAGGAAACCCACGCGGACACGGGGAGAACATGGAAACTCCATCCAGATGGGGATTTGAACCGGGAATCCCTAGCGCTGAGAGGAGAACATGCTAAACACTAAGCCACCGTGCCACCCCCCACCCCCCCCCCATAATAAATCTTCTTATTATTCATCCATCCATTATCTTCCACTTTATCCTCTATTAGGGTCGCGGTGGGGTTCCCCATGCCCATCCAGAAGAGAACGTCTTGGGCGCTGGGCAGATAGACCCAGGACAGGGCGCCAATCCATCGCTGGGCACACACTCGCTCACACAGACACTCTATATGGGGCAATTTTGAGAATTCAATTGACTTGATCCATGTTTTTGGACTGTGGGAGGAAACCGGAGAACCCGGAGGAAACCCACGCAGACACGGGGAGAACATGGAAACTCCACCCAGATGGGGATACGAACCGGGAACCTCTAGCCAGTGTTGTAGTCATTTGGTATGTTCTCATGTGCATTTGGAAAATGATTTGCAGCACTCATCAGGACAACGATCACAAAGCTGCATTTAGAACATCGTAAAACCCTCGTGCTGCCGTTACAGAAACCCTCTGACGTTCTCATCACCTCCATCCTGCATTCAGATGTTTATAAGTCCTGAATGATGCCTCGTTACAGCCCACAAGTCTCTCAACTGCCATTTCTGCCACCATCCACATCCATCAGCCTGCAGCTCCGTCGCCTCCTGCTCCTGTCAGTTCACCTCGAACCCGCTTCCTACACACCTTAATCCACAAGCTCCCAAAGTCACAACTCGTGCACAATTATTTTACAAGATCTAAAAATACCCGTCGGGCGGCACGGTGGCTTAGTGGTCAGCATGTTCTCCTCTCAGCGCTAGGGATTCCCGGTTCGAATCCCCATATGGGTGGAGTTTCCATCTTCTCCCCGTGTCTGCGTGGGTTTCCTCCGGGTTCTCCGGTTTCCTCCCACAGTCCAAAAACATGGATCAAGTCAATTGAGTTCTCAAAATTGCCCCATATAGAGTGTGTCTGTGTGAGTGAGTGTGTGCCCAGCGATGGATCGGCGCCCTGTCCTGGGTCTATCTGCCCAGCGTCTGAAACGTTCTCCCCTGGATGGGTATGGGGAACCCCACCGCGACCCTAATAGAGGATAAAGCGGGAGATAATGAATGAATGAATGAAAAATACCCGTCAGCAAACGAACCTTCAGAAGCGCCCTGCAAACTTACATTCATTCATTCATTCATTATCTCCCGCTTTATCCTCTATTAGGGTCGCGGTGGGGTTCCCCATGCCCATCCAGGGGAGAACGTCTCGGGCGCTGGGCAGATACACCCAGGACAGGGCGCCAATCCATCGCTGGGCACACACTCACTCACTCACACAGACATACTCTATATGGGGCAATTTGGAGAACTCAATTGACATTGATCCATGTTTTTGGACTGTGGGAGGAAACCGGAGAACCCGGAGGAAACCCACGCGGACACGGGGAGAACATGGAAACTCCATCCAGACGGGGATTAGAACCGGGAATCCCTAGCGCTGAGTGGAGAAAAATAAAGACGAGGAATCAAAACATTCAACTACTTTTTCTTTAATTAAAATTGCAGCACATCAAGTGTGCATCGTATTTCACATCAACATGCATGTAAAAGTAAATACATATATATATGGTACACATATGTACAATACAAAGATAACAAAGAGAAATGAGTCCAACCTGGGAGTGTGACTTAAAACCGACACCTTTCTAATTACAGTCTCATCCGCTTATTCATCTTCACTCAAGTCAGAGACACCATGACTTTCTGATAAATAACCAACCGATAAAGGGCAAAATCAGGGGGAGGATTTAGCCACTCGGATGAAGATTGCGTTGGGTATCAGTGGGTAGTGAAAAAGTCATAGAAAGAGCTTTTACAAAGCATTTACATTATTGTTTAACAATCCTGCAAAATGTGATTATAAATAGTGACCAAGGAAAGAGTCGGAAAACGAGAAGTTCAAACAGGATCTACACTTCAGGATTATAAAAAAGGGTTAATGATGCTTTCATCATCAGATATTCATTTCATCTTCGAGGCACGAAATACAGAATACATACGGAGAGGAGAAGCGAACATGACGTTAATGAAATCCCCGTTCTGTTCCGTCATTCATCAGATTATAGTTGAGTACAATGCCGGCAACGACTCACTATAGGACAGTAGGTTTAATATTAATGCAAACGCGTTTCCAAAGACTGTTATGTTAAAACAAAAGCAAAATGTAAAAAAGAAAAAAAAAAAAAAAAAAAAAAAAAAGACACCCGCATTCGGACTCTCGTCCATTCATTCATCCATACATTATCTTCCGCTTTATCCTCTATTAGGGTCGCGGTGGGGTTCCCCATGCCCATCCAGGGGAGAACGTCTCAGGCGCTGGGCAGATACACCCAGGACAGGGAGCCGATCCATCGCTGGGCACACACTCACTCACACAGACAAACACACTCTATATGGGGCAATTTGGAGAATTCAATTGACTTGATCCATGTTTTTGGACTGTGGGAGGAAACCGGAGAACCCGGAGGAAACCCACGCGGACACGGGGAGAACATGGAAACTCCACCTAGATGGGGATTCGCTCGGGAATCCCTAGCGCTGAGAGGAGAATGTGCTAAACCACTAAGCCACCGTGCCGCAGGGTTTCAAATTCATGAATTCATTCATTATCTCCCGCTTTATCCTCTATTAGGGTCGCGGTGGGGTTCCCCATGCCCATCCAGGGGAGAACGTCTCGGGCGCTGGGCAGATAGACCCAGGACAGGGAGAACGATCCATCGGGGCGATGGGGCAATTTGGAGAACTCAATTGACTTGATCCATGTTTTTGGACTGTGGGAGAACATGGATAGACCCAGCGGACAGGGGCATGGAAACTCCACCCAGATCCGGGAATCGCTGAGAGGTGAACATGCTGACACTAAGCACTCCACACTTATTTAAAAAAAAAAATATATCATTCACTCATTCATCCTCCATTAGGGTCACTGCTATATGGGGGCGCCAATTTCGGGGCAGAACTCTAATGGGGCAATTTGGAGAACTCAATTGACTTGAGCCAAAGTTTTTGGACTGTGGGAGAACATGGAAACCGGAGAGCCCGGAGGAAACCCACGTGGACACGGGGAGAACATGGAAACTCCACCCAGATGGGGATTCGAACTGGTAATCCCTAGCGCTGAGAGGAGAATGTGCTGACCACTAAGCCACATTATTAAAATAATAATAAAATTTAAAAAAAAAGGAAGACGGCGACGGAAACTCAGTTCCACTGCAACAGGGACCAACAGCAGTGAAGCTGATGTTCTTCTCCTGGCTCATTGTCTCGCCCTCACGCTAATGAGCTGCTGGAAAGGTCAAAGCTACATCTTATGACTTTTACAATTTTCTGTGGAAAGCACCGAGAGTTCAAATTAAGCAGCAAGACAAGAGTCACCACTTTATCCACATGGGCCATGATCCGTGACCTTCGGTGGATTTCTGAACCTACGGTCTGTACAGATATCGCCTGCAAATATCCGCAGTGGCGGGTGGCGTATAATGTATGGATACACTGAACAAAGGAGGGATTTAAATCTCAGGCGAGAGGGGGGTCTGATTTTGTCATGCTCCTCAGAACTCACAAATTAGACCATTCTGGATTATTTTCATATAAAATATTAAAAACCGTGGATCCCAGAGAGTACTACATATAATAATTAAACAAGATCGGGCTGAAATAAAATAACGTCACCCTTGTGAAAAGGAGTGAAAGGCTATTTATAAGGCACAAAAAATAAGAAAAAAAAAAAATCGTATTCACTTTTTAAAAAGTTGCCCCTGTAAATATGAATTTACATAAATAGTATTTGACAGTAAAACAAACGACGAGTGATTTGCATGGATTTACAGGGATATAAGAGCACACTGCCGTCCCCATCGAACACACACACACACTCTAAACTGTAAAAACGGTGTAAAACACCGAACGCTTTCCATTTAAACACATCAGACAGTATGTTTGATCAACAGTATGTGATGTAGTGACACCGTGCTGCGCCTAGATGGCAGTGAAGACGAGAAAAGTGCATGTAACCATCACGTTCAGACTGATTTTTTTTAAAAAAGGCACCAGATTAAAATTTCTTGCATCACTTTGTAAAGACAATAAGGCTTTTTAACAATTCATCACCAAGTCCATACCTGCCGCAAGGCACTGCGGTGAGTCTTAAGGCGAGAGCTGCGAATTAAAGAGCAACCGGCTCGTACAGAAGGCAAGAATTAATTCAAGTTGTACATTGCAATCAAGACCTTAGAATGGTTTTTAAAAAAAATAATAAAAAAAAATAAAAAACAGAATGACAGACAGCATTTCACGATTTCCCTTGTTCTTAAAAGTCCCATGTGACACAAGCACCTTTGGTCTTGGTTTAAATATTGCTTCTTAATAAATGACGCTAGCAAGTTTTTCTTTCTTTCTTTCTTTCTTTCTTTCTTTCTTTCTTTCCGGCTTTATCTCTCACATCAAACACTTGATAATAAAAACCCTGCATTTGACAGTACTGTGCAAAAGTCTGGAGACAGTGTCTCAAGACGCAAAAGAAAGGTTTCTGAATAAAAATAAAGATCTTGACACATTTTTATTCCGTAATTAGGATTTCTTTTTTTTTTTTTTCAGTTGTTTTCTTCGAGGCGGCACGGTGGTTTAGTGGTTAGCACGTTCTCCTCTCAGCACTAGGGATTCCCGGTTCGAATCCCCATCTGGGTGGAGTTTCTATGTTCTCCCCGTGTCCGCGTGGGTTTCCTCCAGGTTCTCCGGTTTCCTCCCACAGGCCAAAAACATGGATCAAGTCAATTGAATTCTCCAAATTGCCCCATATAGAGTGTGTCTGTGTGAGTGAGTGTGTGCCCAGCGATGGATTGGCGCCCTGTCCTGGGTGTATCTGCCCAGCGCCCGAGCCGTTCTCCCCTGGATGGGCATGGGGAACCCCACCGCGACCCTAATAGAGGATAAAGCGGGAGATAATGAATGAATGTTTTCTTCGATCAGTCAGAAAGCTGAGTGAGACTCCAGGTCCGCGGACCGCTTGCTGTTTGATTTGTTTTTTTTTAAGCTAAACTACAAACATTATAGAGCAGCAGATGTCACGCAGGAATCCGTCAAGCCAAAAAGTTTATTAGTGCTTCGTGGGTCTTCGAACAATTTATTGTTGCATGCAATGGGTTTCAAATTCATTCATTCATTATCTCCCGCTTTATCCTCTATTAGGGTCGCGGGGGGGTTCCCCATGCCCATCCAGGGGAGAACGTTTTGGGCGCTGGGCAGATACACCCAGAACAGGACACCAATCTATCGCTGGGCACACACTCACTCACACAGACACACTCTATATGGGGCAATTTGGAGAATTCAACTGACTTGGTCCATGTTTTTGGACTGTGGGAGGAAACCGGAGAACCCGGAAGAAACCCACGCAGACACGGGGAGAACATGGAAACTCCACTCAGATGGGAATTCGAACCGGGAATCCCTAGCACTGAGAGGAGAACGTGCTAACCACTAAGCCACCGTGCCGCGGGTTTCAGATTCAATTATAAAAATAAAAACATTACTTGATATAAATGATGCAGCTCTCCTTGGTGTTTATATAGATTTACTTTAGTTGCACCTCTCACACCCCTCAGCAGGGATTCAGCTGCCACTTATGAACCCATTTAAACACAAGCATACCACCATCACAGGGACTGTTCTGTATAATGTTGCAGATTTGTCCATAAAAAAGGTATAGTTTCACTTGTCAACCTGCTGGAGTTTCTTAAAATTCAAAAGATTAAATCTGGCCAACAATCTATTTCTGCTTTTGCATATTTACTAAAGATAATTTACAACCTCTTTCTGTCAGATCTGTTAAATTGTTTGTTATACGCTGTAGAACACATGACGAATTTGAACGCATGTCGATATAAGCGTGGCTCCAAAAGTAAATTCAGGCTTTGAAGACTTATTTGAGGAACATAAGCTTCATAAAAAGAACAAAAAGGGGGGAAAATAAACCTTTGCACAGTACTGCAACATGTAATTCACATCACTTCATGTTTGGGAGCAGAAAATAGCTACAGATTGTATTTTGAAAATAGTTTTTTTGAAGATGAACAGGGCATATGGCTAAGAATCCTAACAAAAAAAAAAAGCACCTGGCTCAGAAAGCAGCAATAAGTTTTTCCCTCTTTCACAAAATAATTCAGCCAAAAACTGAACTCTGTTTCAAATCAATTCGCTTTTTATAGACACCCAGAAAACAGAGCGCATGTGAGACCCGAGTCCCCTCATGGTTTCTCGTTGGAGAATTTTTTATTTTTAAATTAGACTGCTTTTGTAATGCTTATTGTAAAAAAACAAAAACAAAAAAAAAACTGATATAACCGACTTGATTTAAACTTAGAAACGACCTAAAATTATTGACATGTAACATCGTTATTAATAAAATCTTAACAGTGGAATTTTAGGGTTCCGCATCATCGAAATCTGTCTGGGGTCGTTTAGTTTTCATTTTTGTAAAGATGTGTGTATTCAGAATGCAAAATATTTTTCAAAGAATGCCAAATACAGAACTGGTGGCTTAGTGGTTAGCACGTTCGTCACTCAGCGCTGAGGATCCAGGTTCGAATTCCAATCTGGGTGGATTGGGATTCGATGTTCTCCCGTGTCCATATGGGTTTCCTCCGGGTTCTCCGGTTTCCTCCCACAGTCCAAAAACATGGATCAAAGTCAATTGAATTCTCCAATTTGCCCCATATAGAGTGTGTTTGTGTGAGTGAGTGTGCCCAGCGATAGATTGGCGCCCTGTCCTGGGTCTATCTGCCCAGTGCCTGGAAACACCCCCCCCTCCTGTAGAGGATCAAGCAGATGATGGATGGATGTTATTTTTAACCATTTCTGGCAGCCATGACGTTTATGGCTGAGTCTTGTCTACAAGTGTATATAGTTAACAGAAAGTCCTGATGTATCTCACATTATATTAGAAAGTAAATAATCTAATTTACTTAATACAAATATATTAGGTTATTTCGGGAGCATAAGTCAATTCATTTAAAGTCAGGACAAATCACATATACAGTGAATGAAAGGGATGAAACAATTAAGCACTGGAATTTTTGGCTGAATTATTCATCAAAAAAAACAAAAAAAAACAAAACAAAAAAAAAAACAAAAAAAAAAAAAAAAAACAGAGAAGAAAACCGTAACAGAGAAAGACCTGGACTCTTCAAAGTTCCAATTCAAATACAACCAGGAGAACTAATGAGGGTATAAAACATAGCCAAATATGGCGGCCTATTCAGCTGATCTACTGCGGCTGAAGAAAACAGAATATTTTGATTAACAGTATAAAGTCAGCTTGAGCTGCTTTGTGATTTAGAGTTGTAATTTGTGTTCGTACAGCGCAGCTCGCACTGAAACATCATGAAGCAGATTGCAGAGAGTTTGCGATTAAGATTGAACATTAGTGTCAGTGCAACAAATTATAACCCACCGTTCAAAGCTGTACATTCCATTTAACACTCACGTGCAAATCCACACACAGGCATACGCAGTCGGATGAGAGAGGTTCTGTTTAAAATGGGTCGATATCAGGTCAGATGTTTGCAAAAGTCTAGCTGAGGCCTTCTCTTAGTCTCCTTGAAATGACGGGGTGAAGTGTTCGGGACCACATTCAGCATTAAACTGAAATATTAATGGATATTTCTCTTCTTTTCTTAAAGAAACACAGATAAACAGTATAGTACGGTTGCGATGCTCACCGTCTGCAAGTGTTAATGCACGCCACTGCACTGACCGGAGCAGACGTCCACTTTACGTTAGATAAATGTGTACAGTATATGATGTGCATAATACCTACGAACATGTACAGTCCTCGCCAGGCGATCCTTCGGGAAGCACTTTGCTGTCTGACAGTTCAGTCGAGGTGGATTACAAGGAACTGAGAGTATGCTGAGAGCAGGGGAAGGTCCAGGAAGTCTAGAGTAAGGATTTGGGATGAAAACATGAACAGAATCGGAGTCCAGCCCCCTCAGTCTGTGGCATAGTGAACAGGGAGAGCCTCGTTTCTGTTCCTCGCGACGGTTTCTAGTCCGTGTCGAGAACCGGTCGAGCCCCGGCGTGCAGGTGCACGAGACAGAAGCAGGGAGAGGAGGACGGCGATGTCCTGGAGGCTCCGGCCTCGCCTGTCGCTCCTCGGGTGGGTTCGTTCGTCCGTTCCTTTCCCCCCCCGCCGTCGGGCTCATCATCTGGCTGATGGCTGGGCCTGTGTGGTCATGATGACGTGCGAGGGCCCGCTCTCCACCCGCTGCGAGCCCATGCCAGCCAGCACGGACATGGCCACGGCCTCGGCGGCTGCCCGTGCGTTCAGTCCGTTGGACCCCGAGGAAGCCGACGGGCTGGACGTCACCGAGCTGTGCTGGATGACGGGGGCTGGGGAACCCGTGGCTTCACACATCTCCTTCATGGGTTCCTCTCCTGGATGAGAACGAGGGACACGTTTAGAAAGCAAGATCCTGATCCTCGAAAAGCACTTCAATCCGTCTGATGACGAAGCCTTGTGAGACAAGTCGTCACATGACTGATGAATTCTTGCTTCCTATTCGTTTAAAAAACGTTCTCCTCTCAGCACTAGGGATTCCTGGTTCGAATCCCTATCTGGGTGGAGTTTCCATGTTCTCCCCGTGTCCGTGTGGGTTTCCTCCGGGTTCTCCGGTTTCCTCCCACAGTCCAAAAATATGGATCAAGTCAATTGAGTTCTCCAAATTGCCCCATATAGAGTGTGTTTGTGTGAGAGAGTGTGTGCCCAGCGATGGATTGGCGCCCCGTCCTGGGTGTATCCTGGGGGCACGCGAAACATTCTCCCCTGGATGCTGTTCTTCAAATTGCCCCATGTAGAGTGTGTATGTGTGCGGGTCTGTGTGAGTGAGTGTGTGCCCAGTGATAGATTGGCGCCCTGTCATGGGTGTATCTGCCCAGCGCCTGAAACGTTCTCCCCTGGATGGGTATGGGGAACCCCCCCCCCCCTCCCCACGACCCTAATAGAGGATAAAGCGGAAGATAATGGATGGATGGACTACAACACAGACGGTTCAGTTTTGGTCACTGGGTTGTTTAAGAATTCTTCACTTCGTATTCAAGGGGCGGCACGGTGGCTTAGTGGTTTAGCATGTTCTTTCTCAGAAGGGATTCCCGGTTCGAATCCTTCGTATTCATGTTCTCCCCGGGTGCGGGTTTCCTCGGTGGTTTAGTCCCACAGTCCAAAAAAACATGGATTAGCAATGTTCTCCAAATTGCCCAGAGGTGTAGAACATTTATAGGTTGGCGCCCTGTCCTGGCTGTGTCTTTATATGGGGAACCCCCCCCCCCGGACCCTATAGGATAAAGCGGATGACGTGACATCAATTATAGTCCGAAATAAAAAGATGACTCCAATTCAGTCCGAAATAAACTCCTTTAAGCCTATCCCATCCCTCACAGACAATACTTCATTTACGCTAAATAAGAGCTTTCAGACAAAACAGTTCTAGGTTCCGGGTTTAAATACATATCTTAAAGGCATTTATGTCTGCAAACAACATGAGTCAGCATAATAAACTGGGGGGGGGGGGGCAGTCTTTTCATGCATTGTGTAATTCCCATGTTTAAACAAGTCGAATATTTCCAATTTAAATAAACTTGATATTTATATAATAGTACGCGTGTGAGAGCCTTTAGGTCTGCATATTAAACAGCACACCCCTTTAAAATGCTAATGCAGATTTTAAGCCCCAAGTAACATTTATTCAAAAACATTAATATAAATATTTAGTCATCACATGGCAGATTTTAGTCTTTTTTATTGGTAAAAGCAGAGGTGCTTAAAGCTCTACTGAAAAATGATCCATATGAGGGAGCGGTAGCTCTGTGGTCAGGGTGTTGGGCTGTCAATCTGAAGGTTGGGGGTTCAAATCCCAGGTCCACTGAAGTTACCAATGTGGGTCCTTGAGCAAGACCCTTAACCCTCATTGCTGCAGGGATGTTGTGATTAACCCTGTGCTCACCTTGTGTCGCTTTGGATAAAAGCGTCCAATAAATGACCAAATCTAAATGTAAATGCACAGTAGTGGGAACCTTCACCTAAGCTTTTCACTCAGCTGTACTAGGTGATGTGACAATAAAATAAATCCTTAAACCTTGATTGGGTTTATTAGAAGCCCATTAAAATGCTAATGCAGATATTAACCCCCAAGTAACATTTATTCAAAAACATTAATATTTAGTCATCACATGGCAGAGTTTAGTTTTTTTAATGATACAAGCAGAGATGCATAAAGCTGTACTGAAAAACGATCCATAAGAGGGAGTGGTAGCTCTGTGATTAGGATGTTGGGCTGTCAATCTGAAGGTTGTGGGTTCAAATCCCAGGTCCACTGAAGTTACCAGTGTGGCTCCTTGAGCAAGACCCTTAACCCTCATTGCTCCAGGGATGTTGTGATGAACCCTGTGCTCACCTTGTAAGTCGCTTTGGATAAAAGCATCCAATAAATGACCAAATGTAATGTAAATGCACAGTAGTGAGAACCTGCCCCAAAGATTTTCACTCAGCTGTACTAGGTGATGTTACAATAAAATATATCCTTGCATTTTGATTGGGTTTATTAGAGGAGTGGTAGCTCAGTGGTCAGGGTGTTGAGCTATCAATCTGAAGGTTGGGGGTTCAAATCCCAGGTCCACTGAAGTTACCAATGTGGCTCCTTGAGCAAGACCCTTAACCCTCATTGCTGCAGGGATGTTGTGATGAACCCTGTTCTCACCTTGTAAGTCGCTTTGGATAAAAGCATCCAATAAATGACCAAATGTAATGTAAATGTCTGAAGGTTGAAGGTTGGCGGTTCAAATCCCAGGTCCACTGAAGTTACCCATGTGGGTCCTTGAGCAAGACCCTTAACCCTCATTGCTCCAGGGATGTTGTGATGAACCCTGTGCTCACCTTGTAAGTCGCTTTGAATAAAAGCTTCCAATAAATGACCAAATGTAATATAAATGTAAATGTAAGAAACATTATGGAAGGCTATTTCAGCAAATCAAACCTGTTAATTACTTAGAGCTGTATGTGACAGGTCATCAGGGTTGCACAATGTTTTGCAAATGACTCTGCATATGGGGTCATAAACACACAGCAGCAGCCCTGTTTCTCACCGTATGACTCACCCAGGTAGACAGCCTTCTTCTGCAGGGTGGTGACAGGACAGTCCTTATGGGCCAACAGCAGCTGCTTCAGATGAGCCACCTCATTTCTTAAGAGAGACACCTCATTCTGACATCCAACACAAGCACAGAGGAAAGAGTGTGTGACTAATGTACCGTTTTTGGGGATTTGAACACAGCGAGTCTGACAAATGCTGCGTTTTTCAAAGTGATGACGAGTCTAATGTTACAGAAATATTACATAAACTCGAACCCGGGCTTTTCCTTCCCATTTCACCGATTGCTGATCACGGCTGAAAATAGTTTTGCTCTGGGGAAGTCGATGTGAATGGACCACACAGAGCTGGAATCCTTGGGTGGACATTTGGGTGGCATTTCTGTCGCATGAAAGCCGGACAAATAAATCAGAACTGTTGAGACGGTCACCTTATTTATTTATATCTTATATTATATTACATTATGGCGGCACGGTGGCTTAGCGGTGAGCACGTTCGCCTCTCGGCGCTAGGGATTCCCGGTTCGAATCCCCATCTGGGTGGAGCTTTCATGTTCTCCCCGTGTCCGTGTGGGTTTCCTCCGGGTTCTCCGGTTTCCTCCCACAGTCCAAAAACATGGATCAAGTCAATTGAGTTCTCCAAATTGTCCCATATAGAGTGTGTCTGTGTGAGTGAGTGTGTGCCCAGCGATAGGTTGGTGTCCTGTCCTGGGTGTATCTGCCCAGCACCCAAGACGTTCTCCCCTGGATGGGCATGGGGAACCCCACCGCGACCCTAATATAGGATAAAGTGGAAGATAATGAATGAATGAATGAATATTACATTATATATTTATTTTTCAGCTTTAAAATCCAAAAATCGGGCAGCACGGTGGCTTAGTGGTCAGCACGTTCGCCTCTCAGCTCTAGGGATTCCCGGTTCGAATCCCCATCTGGGTGGAGTTTCCATGTTCTCCCCGTGTCCGCGTGGGTTTCCTTCGTGTTCTCCGGTTTCCTCCCACATTCCAAAAACATGGAACAAGGTCAATTGAATTCTCCAAATTGCCCCATATAGAGTGTGTCTGTGTGAGTGAGTGTGTGCCCAGCGATAAATTGGCACCCTGTCCTGGGTGTATCTCCCCAGCACCCAAGACGTTCTCCCCTGGATGGGCATGGGGAACCCCCCCGCGACCCTAATATAGGATAAAGCGGAAGATAATGGATGGATTGTGTTATATATTTAAATGTATTTTTTATCATTAAAATCCAAAATGGGGCGGCACAGTGGTCAGCACGTTCGCCTCTCAGCACTAGGGATTCCCGGTTCGAATCCCCATCTGGGTGGAGTTTCCATGTTCTCCCCGTGTCAGCCTGGGTTTCCTCCGGGTTCTCCGGTTTCCTCCCACAGTCCAAAAACATGGATCAAGTCTCCAAATTTCCCCATATAGAGTGCGTCTGTGTGAGTGAGTGTGTGCCCAGCAATAGATTGGCATCCTGTCCTGAGTGTATCTGCCCAGCGCCCGAGACGTTCTCCCCTGGATGAGCATGGGGACCCCCCCCCCCCCCCGCGAACCTAATAGAGGATAAAGCGGAAGATAATGGATGAATGGATTATGTTATATATTTATTAGGGGTGTCTTCAACTAAGGATTTTCATAGTCGAATCTGATTCGTCAGATTTTCTCCTATAGTCGACTGATAGTCGAATCAGTTCAAATTTCACCACAAGATGGCGCTATAAGCGTGGTTTTTAAAAAAGATTTTTTTTTTTAATATTTTGTTTTTCTAACAAAAGAAAACCTTTTTTTCTTTTTTGTTTCTAGAAATTAGGATGATTTCATTTGACAAAAGGCTATATATATAACGAAAACAAAGACATTTCATGTAAAAACTAATGCTTAGCAGCAGCCATGGGCGCCCCCATGTGGTCAAAATGGTACATTCGACTATGAGGTTCATAGTCGACTACGGTTCTCCGAATCGAATCGTCGAATCAGCGAATATTGCAGCTCACCCCTAATATTTATATTTATTTTATTTATATTCAGGGAATAGGGAACCCCCCTGCATCCCTAATAGAGAACAAAGCGGAAGATAATGGATGGATGGATTATGTTATATATTTATATTTATTTTATTTATATTTAGGGAATGGGGAACCCCCCTGCATCCCCAATAGAGGATAACGCGGAAGATAATGGATGGAAAATCCAAAAAGTTCACACAGACATTTATAGAAACAAAGTCTAACTGATCAGCACATTAAATAAGAGCGAGCAGGGAGCCACTCACTGTGAGGGAGACGTTCATGGATGTCAGCTCCTCTGCTTTCTTTTCCAGAGAGTTGACCCACAGCTTACGTTTCTGTCTGCAGCGGGAGGCAGCCGCTCGGTTACGCTCCAGGAAGCGTTGTCTTCTCTCATCGGGGTCATCGTCTGTCGTGCGCCGCCGCCGGCCACCCGTTGGTTGAGCTGGGGAGACCTGGACAGAAGGAAACTTACACGTCAACCTTTAGATCCTTTTTTGCATAACGGTGCAGCGTCCATTTGGAACTTACACTCTAAACTCTAATGGTTCTGAATGTGGGCGGCTTAGTGCTTAGCATGTTCTCCTCTCAGCGCTAGGGATTCCCGGTTTGAATCACCATCTGGGTGGAGTTTGCATGTTCTCTCCGTGTTCTGTGTGGGTTTCCTTCGGGTTCTCCGGTTTCCTCCCACAGTCCAAAAACATGGATCAAGTCAATTGAGTTCTCCAAAATTGCCCCATATAGAGTGTGTCTGTGTGAGTGAGTGTGTGCCCAGCGATGGATTGGCGTCCTGTCCTGGGTGTATCTGCCCAGCACCCGAGACGTTCTCCCCTGGATGGGCATGGGGAACCCCACCGCGACCCTAAAAGAGGATAAAGCGGAAGATAATGAATGAATGAATGGTTCTGAATGTGGGTGGCTTAGTGCTTAGCATGTTCTCCTCTCAGCACTAGGGATTCCCGGTTTGAATCCCAATCTGGGTGGAGTTTGCATGTTCTCCCCGTGTTCTGTGTGGGTTTCCTTCGGGTTCTCCGGTTTCCTCCCAGTCCAAAAACATGGAACAAGGTCAATTGAGTTCTCCAAAATTGCCCCATGTAGAGTGTGTCTGTGTGAGTGAGTGTGTGCCCAGCGATAGATTGGCGCCCTGTCCTGGGTGTATCTGCCCAGCGCCCGAAACGTTCTCCCCTGGATGGGCATGGGGAACCCCACCGTGACTCTAATAGAGGATAAAGCAGAAGATAATGAATGAATGAATGGTTCTGAATGTGGGTGGCTTAGTGCTTAGCATGTTCTCCTCTCAGCACTAGGGATTCCTGGTTTGAATCCCAATCTGGGTGGAGTTTGCATGTTCTCCCCGTGTTCTGTATGGGTTTCCTTCAGGTTCTCCGGTTTCCTCCCACAGTCCAAAAACATGGAACTAGGTCAATTGAGTTCTCCAAAATTGCCCCATGTAGAATGTGTTTGTGCGAGTGTGTGTGGCCCGGTCCTGGGTGTATCTGCCCAGCGCCCGAAACGTTCTCCCCTGGATGGGCATAGGGAAGCCACCCGTGACCCTAATAGAGGATAAAGCAGAAGATAATGGATGGATGGATGGTTCTGAATGTACAGCATTCAAAAAACATGACACAAACTGACCCAAAACCCTCTGTTGTTTTCAGCACCCTTCCATTTCTATTTTGTTGGAGACCGTCTGAACACCACAAACTATTACTAAAAATATTTTTTAGGATTGTCAGCTTTTAAAAGAGTGACCATGATTAAGATGGCTGATTCAAAATGCCCCACAAGAGGTTCGATTCCTGGCATAAGATGAATGCAAGTGATATTATTTACAATAATTTAATTGTTGCATGACATTAAGTATTCTACCTAACCTCTACATGGGTATCAGTGCTTAACCTCACAGGTACTCCATCAACCCTCTGTGGATGTGTAAGCAAACCTGTGGCTGTGCAGGTGATGGGGCATCAGGATGCTGCACAAGGAGCTGGCTTTGTTCCATCCTCTGTGGCACCATTGCACCGGAGCCCATTGCTAAACTGACGCAGGCTGCGGTGGTCTGCTGGGACAACGCCGCCTTCAGCCGCTGAGAGACAGACGATATACAAAGCACAGACTCAGGACACTCACCAACCTACGCTGCATCTGATTTGAATAGTATTTGAAAACCGATGAGTGTCTGCGTTTGTGCACATCACAGCAGCTGGACTTTACATTTGGTCATTTTTTGGACGCTTTTATCCAAAGCGACTTACAAGGTGAGCACAGGGTTCATCACAACATCCCTGCAGCAATGAGGGTTAAGGGTCTTGCTCAAGGACCCACATTGGTAACTTCAGTGGACCTGGGATTTGAACCGCCAACCTTCAGATTGATAGTCCACTGAGCTACCACTCCTCTAATAAACCCAATCAAGATTCAAGGATTTATTTTATTGTAACATCACCTAGTACAGCTGAGTGAAAATCTTAGGTGCAGGTTCCCAGTACTGTGCATTTACATTTACATTTGGTCATTTATTGGATGCTTTTATCCAAAGCGACTTACAAGGTGAGCACAGGGTTCATCACAACATCCCTGGAGCAATGATGGTTAAGGGTCTTGCTCAAGGACCCACATTGGTAACTTCAGTGGACCTGGGATTTGAACCCCAACCATCAGATTACATTTACATTACATTTGGTCATTTATTGGACGCTTTTATCCAATGCGACTTACAAAGTGAGCACAGGGTTCATCACAACATCCCTGCAGCAATGAGGGTTAAGGGTCTTGCTCAAGGACCCACATTGGTAACTTCAGTGGACCTTTTTTTTGAACCGCCAACCTTCTGATTGATAGTCCAACACCCTGACCACTGAGCTACCACTCCTCTAATAAACCCAATCAAGATTCAAGGATTTATTTTATTGTAACATCACCTAGTACAGCTGAGTGAAAATCTTCCCAGTACTGCGCATTTACATTTACATGACCCACATTGGTAACATTGGTAAAAAAAATCAATGGACCTGGGATTTGAACCCCAACCATCAGATTACATTTACATAACATTTGGTCATTTATTGGACGCTTTTATCCAAAGCGAATTACAAGGTGAACACAGGGTTAATCACAACATCCCTGCAGCAATGAGGGTTAAGGGTCTTGCTCAAGGACCCACATTGGTAACCTGGAATTTGAACGCCCAACCTTCAGATTGATAGCCCAACACCCTAACCACTGAGCTACCACACCCTTTGGACTTTGGTATTGAAAGCTCTGTGTGCGCTGCGAAAAGTCTGTAGAACTTCAACGGCACCTTACAAATTCCACCACACGACACGGCACACACAGCACACAGGGCAGTCGGTGCTTGTCTGTTTGTTGTGAAAAGTAGCACCCTGACACGATTCCGTCACATGGCGGCTAAAAACTCCGGGGCCTGTTTGCCTCCCCCGCAGACATTTTTCATAAACAGTTCGCGTTAACCCGCGGCACGCGGTTTGGCTCACCATCTTTGCCTCGGTGTGAGGATTGTAACCAGATGGAGAGGAGGAGCCGCTGCTGCTTCCCCCCAGTGGAGGGCCTGGGATTCCTGGAATGTTGGGCACCATACACATGCCTGGCCTGGCCAGCTAGACAAGAAAACAGTTTAGTGTAAACTGAGGCTGTTGGTGTTAAAACATCTCGCATATGTTAATTACAACAAACCAAAGTGCTTACAGATATTACTGAAGGCATCTGAACTGGACCGGGCAGCATCGGAACCGTCTGGCCGTTGGGAAGCATCATCATGGGATACGGACCGGTGGGAGACCTGAACACAGAGACACAGAGGTCATTAAGTAAACGGCAGGAAGTTCTCTCCTGTACTTTCCATCTCCATTTCACTTCTCCTTTCTCTGACCCATATCCATCTCCTCCCAAAAATCACAAGGAACCACATCATGGTCGCAGCCACCATGTTTCCAAAACAACTAGGAGAAGCATATTCCTGCACTGAGAAATGCAGACAGCGGGTCACGACTGGAAATAAGAGCCCCATTTGCCCTTATATATTAAGCGAAGACATATATGATCAGAAAATGAATTCTTATTAGAGATGTGTGTTACTTTACATCAAACGAACATTGGCATTTATGTTTTTAAGTATTAAATAAAAAGAAAAACAACAGCATTAACATTACAGTTTTACATATCAAAGTGATTTGTCTGAAATGAACAGTTTTTAAATATAAACCCACCAGCCTCGCCTCACACTAAAAAACGTGTCTATGTCTTTGCATCCATGACAAAAAGAACTTGTTTAATCCCCAAATTATCTTGACGTGGATACGAAGATATCATACATGTTTTAATGTTTAATTTCAGCCTGGCCCTGTGAGTGTATATATACACACACACACATACATTATATATATATAAATAACGGGCGGCACGGTGGCTTAGTGGTCAGCACGTTCGCCTCTCAGCGCTAGGGAGTCCAGGTTCGAATCCCCATCTGGGTGGAGTTTCCATGTTCTCCCTGTGTCTGCGTGGGTTTCCTCCGGGTTCTCCGGTTTCCTCCCACAGTCCAAAAACATGGAACAAGGTGAATTGAATTGTCCAAATTGCCCCATATAGAGTGGTATGCGTGCATGTCTGTGTGCGTGAGTGTGTGCCCAGCGATAGATTGGCGTCCTGTCCTGGGTGTATCTGCCCAGCGCCCGAAATATTTTCCCTTGGATGGGCATGGGGAACCCCACCGCGACCCTACTAGAGGATAAAGCGGAAGATAATGAATGAATGAATGAATGAATGGTTCTGAATGTGGGTGGCTTAGTGCTTAGCATGTTCTCCTCTCAGTGCTAGGGATTCCCGGTTTGAATCACAATCTGGGTGGAGTTTCCATGTTCTCCCCGTGTCCGTGTGGGTTTCCTCTGGGTTCTCCGGTTTCCTCCCACAGTCCAAAAACATGGACCAAGGTCAATTAAATTCTCATATTAAAAATATGTGTATATATATATATATATATATATATATATATATATATATATATATATATGGCTCTGCCGACAAATACTGGCTGGAGCCTGAATGTTGATTGGACTGGCGGTCCTGCAGGACCCCCTTAATGGACTCGCATATAGTTTTCCAGTTGTTAGTTTTCCATTTGTTAAATATCTCTACATGGCTGTCCTACACTGTTGTTGCTGCCTGGCCGCTCAAGGAGGATGAGTCCCCCACTGAATCTTGGTCCTCCCAAGGTTTCTTCCTTAATAACAAAATAACCGGGAGTTTTTTTCTTGCCACTGTCGCTTTGGCTTGCGCTCTTTGGGGGTTTAAAGGCTTTTCATTCTGTAAAGCTGCTTTGTGACAATGTACTGTTGTAAAAAGCGCTACAGAAATGATATACATCTATATATGTATATATGTATGTGTGTGTGTGTGTGTGTGTGTGTAAAGCTGGTTTTAAATGATAAAAATAACTGCCTTTAACAGAAATAAGCCGTCCGTCACACAAAGCAAACATAACACATCAGTGCTGGTTAATCATTAAGAATCTTGGAATGATTGGAGGATAGGGTCCTTACCCAAGAGTGCGATTGGATGGTGGGGCCTGTGTAATGACTGATGTTGGGGAAGGCATGGTCGGGTGCAGGGGGTCATAGCCCAAATGCAGGGGAAGTGAACCGGGGCGAATGATGGTCGTGATGGGAGCTGAACTCACTGCAGGCTTTAATGGAGATTCCTGAGAATGAAAAGAGGTAGAGGTGTGACACATGAACATTGACCGTAATAAACTTTAACTTCTACTTGATCTCAGTTTTTACTTTTGGGGTATTAGTTCTCATGAGGATACACATATGATAAGTTATTATATTTCATATATTCATGTTAGCGAGTTTACACAAAGGTGTGTGCAGGTGCTTGTGAATTTCTCTACCATGCCCCTGATTGTAGTCTCCTTGTTACTGTCAGATGTGCTGGAAATGGAGTCTGGACTAGCAGGAGGGGAGGAGTCCACATCAACAGGCTGCTCTTTCTTGACTCGGACCATGTCCGATTGTGTCTGCAGACTCATGTCCAGAGCTGAGGAACCAGGAGCAGGAAGCTTCAGTACGGAGACGACGACAAGAAGGACACGAGTGAGTGAGAGAGAGAGAGAGAGAGAGAGAGACAAGAGAGGGAGACAGAGAGGCAGACGGGAGGGAAAAAAGAAAAAGAAGGGGGGGGGGGGGTTAGACAGTGTGAGACTTGGGAGTAGATACCAATCCACAGGTCATAAATCACCCATATTTTGGCTACATGCTACAGACTTGCTCAACGCTTGGAAACAGCTCAGCCTGAGTAAGTGTAAGTGAAACCCTCCACCTAGTCCCACTGCTCACAGGGTTCTTAGCTCTCTTGTCATCATCTTCTTGGGCTTTACGGAACTCCTGCTCGAAGGGCATGGACAGCTCATTGAACAGGCCCACTTCTTCACAGTTCTTCAGAAAACGAGTGGGAGTCGGCGTCTGGTCTGGTAAAAGAAAACCAAAATCCGGAATCAAATCGAAGAAAACAAAAGCAAAAAATTAAAAAGCCCCATCAGGAGACAAGGGCCGGGGTCCAGATATCACGTCAGAACATAAAAAACACTGGACTGAAAGTGCCAAAATTCACAGTATAAACATTTTTGGAACACTTCACATTTGTGAAATGTTCACACAATGTGATTTCAATCGTGGTTTTTGTAATGTTTACCACTGAGGAGCCTTTCTACAGGGAAAGCAACATAAAAACCTCTGAGTGTACATTTGTTTACAGACTCAAAAGCAATAAGAAACGTGACATTTTTTTGTCGGTGTGCAAATTTTTTGGTCTATTAGGGTCGCGGGGGGTTCCCCATGGCCCATCCAGGGGAGAACGTTTCGGGCGCTGGGCAGATACACCCAGGACAGGGGGCCAATCCATTGCTGGGCACACTCTACATGGGGCAATTTCTACATGAACTCAATTGACTTGATCCATGTTTTTGGACTGTGGGAGGAAACCGAAGAACCCGGAGGAAACCCAAGCGAACACGGGGAGAACATGGAAACTCCACCCAGATGGGGATTCGAACCAGGAATCCCTAGAACTAAGAGGCAAACATGCTAACCACTAAACCTTCATGCCGCCAACTAAGATTATAAATAATCACATATGTGTTGCCTCCCGCAGTACAAAAATATGGATTCAAGGTGAATTGGCTGCTCAAAATTGCCCCTATTTAAAATTTCCCTTGAATTGTATGTCTGTCTGTGTGAGTGTGAACACCCCACCCCCAACCCCGACCCTAGATTTCAGTATAGTGTATGATAATGTGAGGAGATAAAACATGTGGATGTCTAGAGAAGTGATTACAGAGAAAACACTCACAGGATTCTTAATTTTTGCATTGAAATTGTTAAATATAGACTTCAAAGAGCCTCTGTAAACCATTGTATGTAATGTAAACCATTACACAAACTGAATCGACCAAAAATTTTGCATTATACTGGTTATTTAGAATAGTTTGAAGTTGGAATCACATATAAAAGTTCCTGCCGCAGAAAGCACCTCTGTCCTCACGAGCCCTTTTCATTCTGCAGTTTGAATTGATTTGAGGCGCCCTCATGTTGATGAACATGCCAACTGATTTATGTTTGTTTGACATGATGTAATTATAATCACGGAGACCAGGTGTAACGCAACAAGCTTTTTGATTGTGGAGGTTTTATGGCCGGTCAGATTTTTCTTTTTTTTTTTTAATCGCCGACTTAAAATGTAAAACATTAATCAAGCTGCAGAGAACTACATATGAAATCACTAAAGACCAGCTTTAGTAGGGTAATTATTATAATAGCTACAATGTGTGGGTTATTATGAAGGATATACCGGTTAACAGTTGTTTTTTTTTCTTAACCCCTATCCCCCCACAAACTCCTGTTTAGTCATGGCATATCACACAACATCTACTAATCAGGAAGGGTAAAGGTTACTGCTACTCATACAACGCTGGTCGTGAGTTTAAAGCACCTCCCTAAGCTTTAAACTCATGAGCTCTGGATGACTAACCAAACACTTGTATCTGACACCTACCGAGCATCAACGGCTATACGATCAAAAGTTTTCCCTAGTAAGATCATAACTAATATAGAGATAAGAATAACGTAACTATTGCTCATTACAGCTGAGCTAAGGCTGAAAAGAAAAAGGTTAAACCCATGGACTACAAGATCATTAGATGAAAATCGAAGGCACAGGCCGTACAACATTTCAAACACACAAAAATGAAGGGGAGGTTTATACCTGCAATGATAACCGAGTCTGTCCGGGCAGGTCCGAATTTCAGCGTCATCTCGTGTTTATGCTTGTGGACAGCAAGATGATCTTCATTTGTAAACCGCTACGTGAATAAAAGCAAACAACAAAAAGGTTGGCTCGAGAACAAGGAAGCTGGACCGGAATCGTAAGTTAAATCTGTGAAAATGACAAACAGCAGGGTGCAAACTAAATGATTCGTCAGCGTCAGTCAGCATTTTACTGACAATGTGCAGACGCCAAAATGCCAGCATGAAAAAAAATGATGCATAACACAAGCTCTTCATTATAAAAAAAAAAAAAAAAAAAAAAAAAAAAAAAAAAAATCTTTCGAGTTTACAGACTCAAGTTACAGCCACAGAGCTCCTTTCCAGCAAGTGAGCTAGTAAATTTCACTTTTAATAGTTTGTTTCTTATATTTATAGTTACGGTATAATGTGCTTTCTGCCTAATGAAGCCTTATAACTCCATTTATTGCCATGAAAAACAAATACTATATGCTACAGGACGCATCACCGAGCTATAATTTAATGCTTTAGTTCGGTTCTGGAAGTTGATTCTATGAAACGAAGAAACAACACGTTCAAGAAAAGCTGCCACGGTAACATAAGATGCTGCGTTAAAATACTTTGATGTAAGTCGATACTTAGGTGTGGCTTTAAATAGATTTTCATGGTGTTTATAATTTTCTGCCAAGAATGAGAAAAGCAGGGAGCAGTAAATTACAGTAAACTGCAGCGGTAGTATAAGAAACATGTTCCCACTGATACTTCAGATCAGCCGCCTTGCTTATGTAACCATGTGTATTTTATTAGCAGCTAGTGAAGCCACAATTAACTGCTATATATGAACACGCACGGACAAAACTCGGCCTGTGGGCAACCACAGCCTGCCCTGACTCTGGATAAAGACATAGCGTGTACAAGTTTTACAATAGTAGGTGCTATACAGAAAATATGAATGGATGTACACATAAATCATCACCAACATTATTCATTCATTCATTATCTCCCGCTTTGTCCTCTATTAGGGTCGCGGTGGGGTTCCCCATGCCCATCCAGGGGAGAACGTCTCGGGCGCTGGGCAGATACACCCAGGACAGGGCGCCAATCCATCGCTGGGCTCACACTCACTCACACAGACACACTCTATATGGGGCAATTTGGAGAATTCAATTGACTTGATCCATGTTTTTGGACTGTGGGAGGAAACCGGAGAACCCGGAGGAAACCCACACGGACACGGGGAGAACATGGAAACTCCACCCAGATCGGGATTCGAACTGGGAACCCCTAGCGCTGAGAGGCGAACGTGCTAACCACTATGCCACCGTGCCGCCATCAACATACTTATATTCATTCATTCATTATCTTCCGCTTTATCCTCTATTAGGGTCGCGGTGGGGTTCTTGGGCGCTGGGCAGATACACCCAGGACAGGGCGCCAATCCATCGCTGGGCACTCACTCACTCACACAGACACACTCTATATGGGGCAATTTGGAGAATTCAATTGACTTGATCCATGTTTTTGGACTGTGGGAGGAAACCGGAGAACCCGGAGGAAACCCACGCGGACACGAGGAGAACATGGAAACTCCACCCAGATGGGGATTCGAACCGGGAATCCCTAGTGCTGAGAGGAGAACGTGCTAACCACTAAGCCACCGTACCGCCATCACCAACATTAAACATACTAAATATACTGAATTACAAGTTCTACGCCAATTTACTACAATAGACCGTTATGTTTTTTACGTGCATTTAATGGTGTTAAGTACTGAGCAATGGTTATGTTCATAGCATTGTGGCGTCAAAACTAATTAATCTGATTGTTCCAAAGAAACTTGTGCCAGTGATTTCTGAAATCTCAGCTTCCTCATACTTTATATCTCAGGAGCATTTGGCGGTGTGCACTCCAAGCAGCTCATTCACTTCAGTCAGGACAAAAGCACAGAACGTCTGTGTGCTAAAATTCGTTTAGGACTGAATTATGTCCATCTAGATGTAAATGCACTTACTGACCACTTCATTTGAAACGCCTATATATGCATTATGCAATTATCCTAATCAGCCAAACATGTGGTAGTTGTGCAAAGTATATACATTCAGTACTATATGATTCAATCATAAGGGCAAAGAATACAGAGGAAAAACTTTATGTATCTCTATATTTTGAAATTCGAATGAAAGCAGAGGGCGGCATGGTGGCTTAGTGGTTAGCCTGTTCGAATTTCCCCGGGTTCTCCGGTTTCCTCCCACAGTCCGAAAACATGGATCAGGTCAATTGAATTCTCCAAATTGCCCCATATAGAGTGCGTCTGTGTGAGTGAGTGTGTGCCCAGCGATGGATTGGCGCCCTGTCCTGGGTGTCTGCCCAACGCCCGAAACGTTCTCCCCTGGATGGGCATGGGGAACCTCCCCCGCGAGCCTAAAAGAGGATAAAGTGGAAGATAATGAATGAATAATGAAAGCAGTTCATGCTCTTTAACCCTTTGATGCAGGGAATTCTTCCAGATATGATAATTCTGGAGTCTTAAGCAGAAGACTGGACAGGCTTGCTAAAATTATTTATATGCTTTATAGACAACATACTTATATTCATTCATTCATTCATTATCTTCTGCTTTATCCTCTATTAGGGTCGCGGGGGGTTCCCCATGCCCATCCAGGGGAGAACGTCTCGGGCGCTGGGCAGATAGACCCAGGACAGGGCGCCAATCCATCGCTGGGCACACACTCACTCACACAGACACACTCTATATGGGGCAATTTGGAGAATTCAATTGACTTGATCCATGTTTTTGGACTGTGGGAGGAAAGCGGAGAACCCGGAGGAAACCCACACAGACACGGGGAGAACATGGAAACCCAGATTGGGATTCAAACCGGGAATCCCTAGCACTGAGAGGTGAACGTGCTAACCACTAAGCCACCGTGCCGCCCACATACTTATATATTCTGCAAAAAAAATTATTTTATTTTATAACGACATTTTAGAGCGATTTTACCCAAAATTCTAAATAACAAGAATCAATAGTTACGGTTACGCACCAAGCTTCACAAATAAATTTAATATGATGTTGTATTTCGGCTCTAAAACGTTCAAGTTTATTTTTATTAGCGGTTTCAATTGAAAAATATTTTTACACTTGTATGCAAAAGGAGGAATTCACAACTAGGTTAAATTTAGCAGAAGAGTAATTATATAAACCAAATAACTGAACACAGACTCCCTCGCATGCACATGCACACTTGATAAATAATTTTTTGTGTAAGGTGCACATACATGCATTCGTTGATTTGTTTGGGGTCATTGTTGCATTATTCAAAAGCTTCTGGCTCCTTTGGTGTTTCTTCAGGTGTAAATAAATCTCAGTTCTATGTTTCTGGGAACAGTTTAGGGAAGGCCCTTTTCTGTTTCAGCGATACTCAGGCAGATTGAGGTTTGGTGTGGAAGAGGATTTCACAAGGCCACAAATCAAACCAACAAGAACGACGTTAGTGCTATCAGCGGCTCCACGTCTACAAAGTGTTCTCCTCCCAGCGTTTGGTCACACAAGTACCTCGAGTGGCATCCCACTTGTGAAAATAAAAATAGACTGAAAATGTGGAAGTGAACTTCATGTGTGAGCAGAAGCTTTAAAAAGCTGCATTTCTGTAACAAGCTTTCTGTTCTTTTTAACTTTTTTCAGCATTTTAAGGTCACATGCCAAACACAGAATCTATACTAATGAACTTTTATGGTACATTTACTTAAACAGAAAACAATAGATACTATTTAATTCAGATTAAACTAATTAAAATAACTAAAACCGGCTGTCATTTTTAATAGTCTTCAAGATTGTTTTGTTAAATAGGTTTAATATTATAGAAAGTTCCTACAGTAACAGAAATATTCTTAACCCCTTCAAAAATACTCTCCATTTTTAGAAGAGGAGGCAGGGGTGATAGTTTAGTGGTTGCAGTGTTGGGATAACAAAACGGCTTCTATTGGCCCTGGAGCAAAGCCACTAACCCTTTGGTGATTGCTTCCATCATGGCTGACCCCCACATGTCCACACAACCAAAGTTGGCATAACTGGAAATCACTTTTTAAAATAACAAAAAATTTTTGTTAAATTGCTAAACCGCAGTTTAATTACAGCTTAAGTAGGTTAATTAAATTCATTCATTCATTATCTTCCGCTTTATCCTCTATTAGGGTCGCGGTGGGGTTCCCCATGCCCATCCAGGGGAGAACGTCTTGGGTGCTGCACAGATACACCCAGGACAGGGCGCCAATCTATCGCTGGGCACACACTCACTCACACAAACACACTCTATATGGGGCAATTTTGAGAATTCAATTGACTTGATCCATGTTTTTGGACTGTGGGAGGAAACCGGAGAACGCAGAGGAAACCCACGCGGACACGGGGAGAATATGGAAACTCCACCCAGATGGGGATTCGAACCGGGAATCCCTAGCGCCGAGAGGCGAACGTGCTAACCACTAAGCCACCGTGCCGCCGTTAATTAAATGAATACACTTTTTTGTATTTTATTTTTAACACTTAACACTTTGCACAAATAATTACTTGGTTGACCAAATTTCAGAACTTTGCACCTTCCTTACGTTCACATTTAGTCATTTAGCAGACATTTTTATCCAAAGCGACTTACAAATGAGAACACCACAAGTCAGTAGTGACTTGAAAAGAAAAAGAAAACCATCTACACTCTAGAATGATCACACCTGATCGTTATCTGATCCTGCACACAAAATATTTTCCTTGTAACAGGTGTTTGTCCGTCAGGCAGAGTCACTTGGCATTAGGGGTGTCTTCAACTAAGGATTTTCATAGTCGAATCTGATTCGTCAGATTTTCCCTATAGTCGACTGATAGTCGAATCAGTTAAAATTTCACCAAAGATGGCGCTATAAGCATAGTTTTTAAAAAAGATTTTTTTTTTTTATATTTTACTTGTTTTTCTAACAAAAGAAAACCTTTTTTTTTGTTTTTATTTATTTATTTTTTTCTAGAAATTAGGATGATTTTATTTGACAAAAGGCTATATATATAACGAAAACAAAGATATTTCATGTAAAAACTAATGCTTAGCAGCAGCCATGGGCACCCCCATGTGGTCAAAATGGTACATTCGACTATGAGGTTCATAGTCGACTACGGTTCTCCGAATCGAATCGTCGAATCAGCGAATATTGCAGCTCACCCCTAGTTGGCATTGTTAAGAAACTACTGAAGACGCATCTTTTTTTTACAGAGTTGGGAAGACCGTTTCACCATTTTGCAGTGGTGAACGCCATGGAGTAAGAATTAGCTCCTCTGAGAGGTGGAACCACCTTTCTGTAAACACTCACCTGGCTTTATTAGGATCATTTTACTCATATTAACTGTAAAAAAAATTTCAATAAATTAGCAGTGTCTTTCTTTTCATTTTTTCAAATTGTGCTCAGCGTTGGACACCATGTAGAGCCAACTTTAAAGTATTGGTGTGGAAAATTGGTGTGTAGAAAGCAACCCAACCGCTCCAAATTGTAACATTACAAAACAGGAACTTGTCCTGATGTGCAAAAAGATTTATTTTTATCTACTTTGTGGTCATAAACCCAAACGAATTGCTTGCATTGGATCCTCCTGCCTCCTGATGGTTAGCATGGCTAGGATTCCTCACCCAGGCGTGTTGATACATGCTGTAGTGTTGCATGTCCATTCCCCATTACCTTTACAACTGGTATACACCAAATACACTGAGGGTACATCGAGTAACGGAAAACTAATTTAGAAATGAGCCATAAAACACGTCTAGGTTTTTTAAATGCAATTGGATTTATAGTATATATGCTATGAAAGCTAAAGTAACGTGTTAAGCATACAACACAACACATGGTGAATAAATAAATCAGTCATTAAAAGCCGTGGATCATGTAGCATAAGGATATGTATGGAGGTGTGTATTTACACTTAAGCACTTTTTCCGGGAAAACCCACTCATCTACACAATCTCGTAATTAATTTATTTGTAAACTGCATCAGATCAATGCAAAGCACATAAATACAGATATGTTTATAGCAAGTATGTTAAAAAGTGATCCACATAATTTGAAGTACAGAATGGCTGTTGATGCCAGATTGGCTAGTTTTACAAATTTTTGAATTTCCAGCACTGCTAATTTATTAGCAAATATTAGTAAAACGATCCTAATAAAGCCAGGTGAGTGTTTACAGAACGTCCCTTAGAGAGAGTTACGTCTAATTTGAAATACTATTTTGATTGAAAATCTACAGCATGCTGTAATTGACCATTCATTCATTCATTAATTCATTCATTATCTTCCGCTTTATCCTCTACTAGGGTCGCGGTGGGGTTCCCCATCCAGGGGAGAACGTTTCGGGCACTGGGCTTATACACCAAGGACAGGGCGCCAATCTATCGCTGGGCACACATTCACTCACACAGACACACTCTATATGGGGCAATTTGGAGAACTCAATTGACTTGATCCATGTTTTTGGACTGTGGGAGGAAACCGGAGAACCCCAGTCTATGCTACAGTTAAAAGGAGGCTGGCAGTGGAGTCAGAGTACACATTAAAGTCTGTGTCTGTAGCTGGGAAACACTGTTTACTGCAACAATGCTGAAGGTAAACAGAGTAGCAGGAGAAGCTGCCCTCTGTAACTAGATGATCAGGACCCCAGAGTCCTCAGACTATTTCTGCCACTATGTCCGTCACAGTCCCGCCATAAGAGAATGAAGTGGAAACACATTCAGGGGTCAGGGGGATATTTTTAGATGTACCAGCATCACCAATGCAACAACTGCATGGCTTAAACGCTCTCATCTGACACCAAGGTTACACTCCAGAGTCTTCTATACATTGTCCAGCAAAGGGTGAATAGTTCCATAAGCAACATGAAACAGTTCCCTACAACTTCCTCTGCTGTTCATAAAAGATTTTTTTTGGTTTATAGCAACAGCAACAGAAGTTTTAGGAAATGGAACTAATGATTCAATCTCGAATATAAACAGGGCGATAATTGTTACTAATTTTATCTTCCATGTCAAAGTAAGACAAATAAAGATTCAAAAGCTGTCTTGGGTCTTTTAATATATACATTTCCAGAGAGAGTTACAAAACGTTACTTATGCTGTAATAACAGCATGTAACTGATACCCAAAAACAACCAAAACCAACCAACCCAAAACCAACCAACCCAAAACCAACCAACCCAAAACCAACCACTGTTTATCTCAGTCAGCTTTAGTAAGGTGGGAAAGGCAATGTCTATTCTGTGGATATCAGGACTCATTCAGAACAATCATTCATTCATTCATTATCTTCCGCTTTATCCTATATTAGGGTGGGGGGGGGGGTTCCCCATGCCCATCCAGGGGAGAACGTTTCGGGCGCTGGGCAGATACACCCAGGACAGGGCGCCAATCCATCGCTGGGCACACACTCACTCACACAGACACACTCTATATGGGGCAATTTGGAGAACTCAATTGACTTGATCCATGTTTTTGGACTGTGGAAGGAAACCGGAGAACCTGGAGGAAACCCACGCGGACACGGAGAGAACATGGAAACTCCACCCAGATGGGGATTCGAACCGGGAACCCCTAGCGCTGAGAGGCGAACGTGCTGACCACTAAACCACCGTGCCGCCCAGAACAATCATGTCTGAGACGTTTTCAAATTTAAAGAAATAACGAATCAAAAACTGCAATAGACAGACATTTATAAAACTAATTATAAAGGAAAAATATAAAAACGATAGACCCTTAGAAATAGAAAAAAAGATAGCAGGTCCATGAAGGATTTCTTCTATGATATTCCAATTGTAATGTCAGGTCCAGTAGGCTAGGTATGCCGTAGACCAAAAAGATAGTTAACAAGTGCAGGAACTCCCATCAAACAGCCTGAAGCAGAATGTGGGGCAGCCCCTGAGACCAAGCCCCCGACTGCACCTGCACCTGGCCACTCAGATCTCTAATTCATCAAACGGCACGTCTAAGGATTTTGCGGAAAAACCCCCAGGAGTTACCAGGGAAACCAACCTGGGAACAGAGAGGACATCCCAGTCTAATTGGGTCCCTCTTTTACAGCTGTAACAGCTTCAGGTTTTCCTCTTTTCTGAAAAGGCTTTTAACAAGATATTTAATTGAGTCTGGGGTCATTTTTGCCCATTTATCCAGAAGAGCTTTAGTTGGACAAGAGGGTCTGTCTTAATTCTAGCTAATCAAGTGTTTAAAGAGATTAAGGGTCAGGGCTCTGTGCAGAGCACTCACATTTCTCTACACTAAACTCACTCGATAAAGCTTTCACAAACCGTCCTGCTGGAAAACAATCGGGCCTTCCCCAAACCACACCCACAGAGTAGGAAGCATACATGGCTTGATCTTAAAAACTGAAGCAAAAAAAAACAACTAAATACCACAATTAAGAGGCGGTTTTAAACACTTCTGTCTATAATAAATACTTAATACTTAGAAAATGAATGATCGATATTATTGATCAATTTATTAGTTTGACGAAACTCACATATAGATTGCAGTATAAATGGGATTTTTGATATATATTTAAAAAAATAAATTAATTAATAAAAAAAAAACACAGGGCGGCACGGTGGCTTAGTGGTTGGCACGTTCGCCTCTCAGCGCTAGGGATTCCCGGTTCGAATCCCCATCTGGGTGGAGTTTCCATGTTCTCCCCGTGTCCGCGTGGGTTTCCTTCGGGTTCTCCGGTTTCCTCCCACAGTCCAAAAACATGGATCAAGTCAATTGAGTTCTCCAAATTGCCCCATATAGTGTGTTTGAGTGTGTACCCAGCGATAGATTGGCACCCTGTCCTGGGTGTATCTGCCCAGCACCTGAGACATTCTCCCCTGGATGGGCATGGGGAACCCCCCCGCGACCCTAATATAGGATAAAGCGGGAGATAATGAATGAATGAATGAATGAAAAAAACACAATGTTAAAATAAGATAAAGGAGTAACTGTAGCCACCTGTAATAAAAACCACATTGAACTCGCACTATAAATGTCATGTGTCTTAGTTTAGGCTGTAAATTATTCTCTGCCAGTGATCTGTAATGAACCAGCAGGTATGCACCGGCCTTTAATCTCGTCTGATCCATGCACAACCAACAGAAATGAATACGAGGGTATGAACACATACCATTTAATTATTCTTGCCCCAGAACAAGGGGTTGAGATTACCTACTCAAGATAAACTTCGGTTGGCGTTTGAAAGCATCATTGTTTGCATAACCTACATCCTGCCATTGAATTAAACTAGTGGTTTAGGAACCGACTAAATGCTACTCTGCATCTGACAGCAAAGGTCAGCGTCAAATATCAACACGTACAGAAAATATCCACTAACATTTGACTTTCCTGAAGCCATAATCGTTTTGTTTACATAATAATAAATTAATTTCAGCATAAAATCAAACAATAAAACCATTAAACTCCGAGACACAATAAACAAACTTCATATTTCCACTTCATTTCTACAAGCAGGCTGTTGTCCAATGTGTTGCATTGCATACATTCTTAATCATCTAATGGTCAGGAGGCCCACGTGTCCACTACAGAGCAACTATCATTTCGGTGGTGGATGATTCTTAGCACTGCAGTGAAATTGGCACGATATGGAATAGAAATTTTGACTGGCATCCTATATGTAGGCGGCACGGTGGCTTAGTGGTTAGCATGTTCTCCTCTCAGCACTAGGGATTCCCGGTTCGAATCCCCATCTGGGTGGAGTTTCCATGTTGTCCCCATGTCTGCGTGGGTTTCCTCCGGGTTCTCCGGTTTCCTCCCACAGTCCAAAATCAAGTATCAAGTCAATTGAATTCTCTAAATTGCCCCATATAGAGTGTGTCTGTGTGAGTGAGTGTGTGCCCAGCGATGGATTGGCGCCCAGTCCTGGGTCTATCTGCCCAGCGCTCGAGACGTTCTCCCCTGGATGAGCATGGGGAACCCCCCCGCGACCCTAATAGAGGATAAAGCGGGAGATAATGAATGAATGAATGAAGCCTATATGTAATATCCTGTGTTTAATGATGAAGGATTAGAGGATGACTATTACAAACAGCACAGCAACAAATGAGCTGTCTCTTATTTAACATTCATAAGGCGGAGCAGCGTACAAAGTCCATGAGTTTAATAAGAGTTCAGAGTGAGTTAACACCTCCAGCAGCACTGCTGTGCATGATCTGATTATATTAACAATTCAATCCAAACCTCAATATAAACTTCCGCTATCAGCGTTTTGGGCCATTTTGACTTTGCGGCCGAAAAATAGCTCCGCTGGCCTTGTTATACTTAATATATACTTAATATAATTAATTATAGGCTGCTATAGAGAGTCACGGCCATGTCAACGGTGAGTCAATTAGGTGATGATTTGAAATAAAGCAGATGGGGATTAGTCAGAGATTGCTCAGTCACTGAATCACAGCAAGTCAAGACGATTCTAAGGGAATGCTGAGCGGTGGGAGTGGGGTTTGGGCTGGCTACATGTGACACCACCGGTCTCATAACACAGACACAACAACAAAGTCACTAAACAGCGAGGAAAGGTTGGAGGGGGGAAAAAAAATTGATCAAAACTTACCTGCCCGCAGCCAGGGGCGTTGCATACAAAAGGTTTGTCATCCCCCATTTTTGCAAACAGCTTGCAATGTAGCTGTAGAAAGTGAGAAGAGGAGAACATTTAGGCTGATGGTGCGGTTTTACAAAGACCTAAAACGCTCCCGCTCCACCTCTCAATATATCCAATACAGCAGAGATGCTTCTAGGCTTGTAGCTGTAAGCCAGTGCAGGAAACGTTTAAAAATAACACAAGCGCTGAAGAAACACACATCAAAGCGAGTAGAAGTTTCCCTAGCAATACTTCCTTCACTATGGGGCTCTGACTGGCCAATGAGGAACACTTCTCAGAGAAGTGGTAGCCAGGTTTTCCACAAAGCATGCCATCCCTCTTTTGCTTTTTCAGTCTTTGGCTCTCCTCCCCTACTGCTCTGGCCCCACCTCCACTCCTCATTGTGCCCCAGCGTTAGTCAATGTACAGAAACATCTTAGACGACGATCGTGTATTTACCCCGGGGTGCCTCTGTTGCCAAGTCCTCTGGCAGTGACCATTTTAAAGCTTTACATTCGCAAATACTCATTTATTCCCACGTTGACCTCCCCGACCCAATGATGACCATTCGTCCAGTATCGAAATTTCCAAACATGGTTGGTTACATGTTAAATACATTTGTTTTTTTTTCAACCTTGCAACAAAATGTCCTTCTTTATATGAACTTCCTATTAACATTTTTTTTTATCTAAATGCATTAAATGGCTTAACATTTAGCAAAATTGAGTGAAGGTCCTGAAGGTTTCATGAAATAACATTCCCAGATCAGAACTCTCTCATAAACTGGATTGCTGAGCATCGAGGGGGGTGCAGGTGGGGCAAGGGGCTTGCAGAAAAATGCCCTGGTCAGATCTAGAATCAGATAAGAAGTTAACCATTCATTCATTCATTCATTATCTCCCGCTTTATCCTCTATTAGGGTCGCGGTGGGGTTCCCCATGCCCATCCAGGGGAGAACGTCTCGGGCGCTGGGCAGATAGACCCAGGACAGGGCGCCAATCCATCACTGGGCACACACTCACTCACACAGACACACTCTATTTGGGGCAATTTGGAGAATTCTATTGACTTGATCCATGTTTTTGGACTGTGGGAGGAAACCGGAGAACCCGGAGGAAACCCACGCAGACACGGGGAGAACATGGAAACTCCAACCAGATGGGGATTCGAACCAGGAATCCCTAGCGCTGAGAAGCAAACGTGCTAACCACTAAGCCACCATCATGAAATAACATTCCCAGATCAGAACTCGCTCATAAACTGGATTGCTGAGCATCGAGGGGGGCGTAGGTGGGGCAAGGGGCTTGCAGAAAAATGCCCTGGTCAGATCATCAGGTCAGAGCTGACACAAAGACAAACATTTGCACCAACATTCAAACCTAGAGCTATTTAGATGACCTAAGTGTACCTGTCTTACCTGTTCGTCTTAAAAATGGCTTTTGTTTGATCATAAGGTGGTCACATCGACATAAGTAACGCCGAAGAACTATTTTACAGTCTTTTAAAGTCATTGCAGTCAACCGTCATGTTGACGTTAATAAGGAAGTATATCAGAACATAGCAGCCAAAACAAATGCATCTCTAATCTAAATCTTATTTCTCAAAATACCTGTTACAGAATGCGCTCTACTTCCATGTTTCAAAGAAGTCTTTTTAACATTCATCATTAAAAGGCTTGGTGAACACCTATCAGAAATACGGATGTGGTCAACGTCCTTCCTAAATTTATACTTGTAATTGAAGTAACTAGTTACTAGTCTTCAAAAAGTCGTCTTCTAAATGTAAGGAGCTCTTGAAACCTTCCTGTTAACTGATACAATAACATTATACTATACAATATACATTACATTATACAATAACATACTAAATAATGTTTTCCTTACGTGTTACATTTAATGTTGCAGGTTTAACAGCATGTTTATAGGCTGCGGTTTAAAAGACTGCGATCAAGACAAGCTAACAATAATATATGACCCTACTGTTCCGTCGCAAAACAATTATTCCAATTCATTCATTCATTCATTCATTCATTCATTCATTATCTCCCGCTTTATCCTCTATTAGGGTCGCGGTGGGGTTCCCCATGCCCATCCCAAGGGAGAACATCTCGGGCGCTGGGCAGATAGACCCAGGACAGGGTGCCAATCCATCACTGGGCACACACTCACTCACACAGACACACTCTATATGGGGCAATTTGGAGAATTCTATTGACTTGATCCATGTTTTTGGACTGTGGGAGGAAACCGGAGAACCCGGAGGAAACCCACGCAGACACGGGGAGAACATGGAAACTCCACCCAGATGGGGAGTCGAACCGGGAATCCCTAGCACTGAGAGGCGAACGTGCTGACCACTAAGCCACCGAATTATTCCAATTCAAATAACAATCATTTTATTATTAATCTGTATCACATTATACACCTTTACTTTTACCTTATATAGACACCGTATGACCACATTATATAAATTTACTGCTTTATTCAAATCCTCATAATAAATAAATGGAGCCAATTAAACTGAACCTCTATGTTAAAACTAAATCGCCTACAACTTTGATCATTGCTTATTTCCAACTAAACAATTTAAATATACGCAAGAACATGACTTTTTCTTTAACACAGCTATAGTGTTACACAAAAATGAAAAACTAAAACACAAAAAAAAAAAATTAAAACCCCATTGACTCCTTATCTAAGCAACTTGGTCTTAAACTCATTTTTGCCTTTTATTATTTATTATGCAAAAGGTTATTTTTGTTCCTGTAAGTCATACTGTACCAGAAACCACACAGTGTGATGTGACATACTTAAAAGCTAAGTGTGGTTTGAGGTCTGTCTCAGCACATGGTCACAGAAATCTTTTCAGCGAGGTAGACTTAGTAGTATAAAAAAAATTTTTTTAAAACTGCAATGGACAAAACCTGTATGTTTGGATAAATATGATTTCCATATATATGATTTTTCCGATCGCAACACAAATATTCAGTAAGAATCAGAGGGGGGGAAAAGATCCACATGGTAACAATGAGCTGATCAATGAACTCATCAAAGACAACTGAAGAAGGCAGGCAACGAGTGGAATGTAATGAGAGTAAGTGATATAATGCGAGCTGGACAGAGCAGTAATGCTAATCCTGGCAAGCCATTTGTAAAATGCACTGTGCCAATCCAGTAGAATGACTTGTATGTGCACTGGGCGACTATTTCCCAAAATCCAACTTTTATTATAGCAAGCCACATGAGCTACAGGACAACAGTTTCCATTTGCACCAAACAAGTTTCCAGGCACCATCTAAACAAGCATACAAACAAACTGACCTAAAGGACGTTATTCGATTAGCCGGTGAGCTTTCTCTCCCAAATCAATACACCCATCTGACGACATGCAGAACGAATAAAGCTGCTGAATGCTGTTTCAAACTGAGCTACCAACTAATAAATTATTCTAAAAGGTATATCAAGTCAGTGGCTTAGTGGTCGGCATGTTCTCCTCTCAGCACTAGGGATTCCCAGTTCGAATACCCATCTGGGTGGAGTTTCCATGTTCTCCCCGTGTCCGCGTGGGTTTCCTCCGGGTTCTCCGGTTTCCTCCCACAGTCCAAACACATGGATCGAGTCAATTGAGTTCTCCAAATTGCCCCATATAGAGTGCGTGTGAGTGTGTGCCCAGCGATAGATTGGCGTCCTGTCCTGGGTCTATCTGCCCAGCACCCGAAACATTCTCCCCTGGATGGGCATGGGGAACCCTACTACTACCGTGCCCTTAATATAGGATAAAGCGGAAGATAATGAATGAATATATCAAGTCCGCAAGCTAATTAAGCATCTTTTTTTTCCCCTAAACAATCCCCTATCCCCCTAACAACTGTTCCTCAATATTCCACATGACGGGCTCTGGTTGAAATTAGCAGCCAGTGCACAGATGCCAGGTTTTATTTGCCACAATGAAAATAGCTGTCGTGTGTTTGCCAGCGATACCGACGTGACAATTAGTGGCAAACACCTTTATTCCTTAAAGAGCTTGAAAACGCATTAAGCAAGCCAACAGAATGGGCCAAGGCTTCTGGGACTGACACAATCCACAATACCAATATGCACAAAAATGTGCGACTTCATTATTTACAAATGAGTGACACCTCCCACTTGTTATACCCTGGGTGAGGTGCTTCATCCAAAAAAGCCTGGGGGGGGGGGGGGGTGGGAGGGAACTTTCTTCAAACACTGCAGTAAACGAACATGAAGTTGGCTTTGCCAAAAAAAAAAAAAAAGAGAAAAAAATCTATTTCCATAAAGCATAAGAGTATTTATTGTGTGAAACCACTAAAGAGGGAATTAACGCAAGACTGAAAATGTTTAAAAACTCATGGGAATTTTCCGATCGCTGAACTGATGTAAACAATGTCATTCACAGTGGTCAGACGTGAATGCTGCATTCTGGAGGAACTAAGTAACTTTACAGTTAACAGTGCCGATCAAAGCAGAAGAGCTTTGGCTGACGTTAATACAGGAAAAATAGTCAAAGGTTTATTTTCACTCTGCAGAAAAAACATGCAAACTAAACCGTAACATCGCTGGAAGAAGTTAACTATTTATTCATTCATTCATTCATTATCTCCCGCTTTATCCTCTATTAGGGTAGCGGTGGGGTTCCCCATGCCCATCCAGGGGAGAACGTCTCGGGCGCTGGGCAGATAGACCCAGGACAGGGCGCCAATCCATCGCTGGGCACACCCTCACTCACACAGACACACTACATGGGGCAATTTGGAGAATTCAATTGACTTGATCCATGTTTTTGGACTGTGGGAGGAAACCAGAGAACCCAGAGGAAACCCACGTGGACACGGGGAGAACATGGAAACTCCACCCAGATGGGGATTCGAACCGGGAATCCCTAGCGCTAAGAGGAGAACGTGTTAACCACTAAGCCACCGCATTTTAAATCATGAGTAATCATTTGCAACCCTCGTCTACATTCATTCATTATCTCCCGCTTTATCCTATATTAGGGTCGCGGGGGGGTTCCCCATGCCCATCCAGGGGAGAACGTCTCGGACGCTGGGCGCCAATCCATCGCTGGGCACACACTCACTCACACAGACACAGTCTATATGGGGCAATTTTTGAGAATTCAATTGACTTGATCCATGTTTTTGGACTATGGGAGGAAACCGGAGAACCCGGAGGAAACCCTCGTCTACATGAAACTGCAAACTTGCTTTTGACGTTACACCAAACCCCTTTAAACTAACTTTACTACCAAAAAGCTGTGGACAGTTTTGCACTGAGTGCAAGCTCAAGAATTTACACCTAAAAAATGTGGCATTCCGTTTCAGCTATGCTGTCAAAGTTAATTGAGCAGCTGTGTTTGTATGTGTTCCTGACATGTTGACACTGGGGGGGGGGGCACACAGAAAACACAGTGATTGGAACCCTTTTGGCATCCAACCCACACAGTTTAGTAGCTCAGAGCCGATGCTGTGTATTGAGCTGCACAAGGCCAGCTGTAGCGGGTTCGATCCAGGTGACCCGAGTCAGCCAACAAGTTGCCGTTAACTTGGGTTTCTCAGGCTCAGCAGGTGGAAAGCAGAGTGGTCGAGCTATAATCAGCCCCGCGACATGCTCTGTTTGATGCCGCCTGCTAGGAAACTGACTAAACAAACTGTATTAATAGCTCTCACTGCTGCCAAGAATGAGGAATCCAGAGCTTGAGTTGCCAGAGGGTAGGGGAGACCCCACAAAGAAAGTGAGACAGTAAGAGGAGCAGGCAGCGGAATGAGGGATGGAATGAATGGTTATGGAGGGCATTTGCTAATAGTCAGAGGATATGAGCAACGCACCCAACTGAACTTCTGTTGCTGTCGAGAGATCCAGCCTGCATGGTGCATATGGCCAAAATGGATTTATGTAACCCTGGCGAACCTGAGCGTTGGTATATGGAACAAATGAAACTCTATATGCATGTCTACATAGCCGCAGTGTCCAGCGTTTATTTCATGCCAAGACAGTACACAAGGCTGCAGAGAGCAAGAATGAAGGTCATGTTCTGCAATAAAATCAAAACAATCTTCTCCGGAACTATTTATGAAGGGATCCATGACTTAACATTCGTAAGTTGGTATGCCGTCAATGTTAAAATCAACAATAACGCCTCACCAACAATGCGGCGACGCTAAAATGACCGATCTACAGAAATCCACTGCGACGGGCTTCATACAAGTGACTCATTGTTATACCACAAGCAATTAGCTTCGTCAGTTAACCAGGCAGATTTTGCCAACTCGATTCTTCAACTTAAAAGAAAAAAAAGAAAAGAAAAAAAAACACAGAAGCATTAACTTCCTTCCTTTAACACTTGCTCTGACACAAATTAGTGGAGCAACATTAATTTAAGGCTCTAGTATGACTAACTACAAGCAGAACTGTCTGCGAGCGGAATAGTAATCAAACATCTGCAAAAAAAAAAAGAGAAAAAAAAAAAAAGTCCTGTGCGCTGAAAGGAAATGTAGGCATGAGTAATCATATGTTTAAAAAAATGAGAACAAGAATAACAGAAATGCCACTATTCAAAAGCCACTGTAGAATTTTAACCTTACGCCCATGTTCCTTAAATCAGGTTGAGAAGACCTTTGTTTTAGACAGAGGGCATCAGTAATTATTGTAATAAACTACCAAGAAGAAACGAACTTGTCAGCAACAACCTGACAATTAACCATAACGTTAAAACAAAAATGAAATTTGTTTAAAATCAGGTGGCTTAGTGGTCAGCATGTTCTCCTCTCAGCACTAGGGATTCCCGTTCGAATCCCAATCTGGGTGGAGTTTCCATGTTCTCCGTGTCTGCGTGGGTTTCCTCCGGGTTCCTCCCACAGTCCAAAAACATGGATCAAGTCAAATTGAATTCTCAAAATTGTCCCATATAGAGTGCATCTGTCTGAGTGAGTGTGTGCCCAGCGATGGATTGGGATCCCGTCCAGTGCCCGAAATGTTCTCCCCTGGATGGGCATGGGGAACCACCCCCACGACCCTAAAAGAGGATAAAGCAGGAGATAAAGGATGGATGGATGTTAAAAACATGGGCCACAGCATCACACCACCTCCACCTGGCTGGACTGTTGACATGTTGAATAGGATCTATTAAGTCATGCTGTTGGCCCCAAATTCATTAGTCATCGGTCATCTCTGTTCCTCAGCAGAAAAGAGGATTCAAACTGTTCAGTGTTGGTGAGACTGCGCCACCACAGTGTGTTTGGCTGACAGCAGTGGAACCTGATATGGACTTTAGCTGTTGTAGCCCATGTGCTTGAAGCTTACACTTACAGACTTATCATTTTAGGTTACTCTAAAACGTAACACCATTTTTGCTAACTTCTCTCAGTCACCAGAACTACAGCAGATTACAGACAGCAGGAATGGACATACACTCACCGACAACTTAGCATTGACACTGTTGTGTGTTATTATGGTATGACTGGATCATAACCACTTTTGTGTAATCATAAAATTAGAAATGGTAGATGTTTTATTACTACTTTATGTTGTCATTCTTATTATTGCCAACAGGCTGCTGCCCACAGGATGCTGACAGATGGGCAGCTTTGATTGGTGGATTCTCCTCAGGCCAGCAAAAGTTATTGACGATCTTCGAAATTACAGCAGCACTGACGCATATGATACAATCAAAGCGGAAAAACACCCCATCGATGTCACGGCACTGATGAGAATCACCCATCACCCAAATAATATCTGCTCCCTGGTGGTCTGGACCATAAAGAACAGAATTATAGGGAATAATAATAAAGTATGCAAAGTAACAGATGGCCAGGTTAATAATTAAATGACTACAATGTGTATCTGTGAGGCAAGTCCAGCTAAAAAATGAAAAGAAGAGTGGAAATTTTCCAATAATGTGGCCAGTGAGTAAACACAAACCAACCCATTTGGAATTAATAATCGAGCCATGATCAAAATCACATGTTGCCCCAACTCTGGTGGTTAATGGGAACATTATCTAGAGCTGAGCATGAGTGATAAAGACTTATCAAAATATACTACAATAATTAAGTTATTCAACATTCTTTGGTGCCACATCAATAAGGACGGGGCTGTTTTTGATGATTATTTATCCCTTCGCTCCCTTGTATTGTGTAAGATAGTCAGAGCCCCCTGCTGTGCTAGCTTATATAACACGTTATCTGTATCTTCAGTATCAAATTATGGAAAGGAACTAAAAAGGCATGTTAGACAACTGGGTGTAGCACAGACTGTGTTAAGCTGCTGGCCTTAATCTCCACACTGTGCTTGATTTATACATAAAAGATTATATCAGTGTAATTGAAAACATTTAGGCCTCCAGTACTCTACAAAAACTCTAATACTGTATTATTGTCTATCTTCTGTCATTATATTGCTGTTGTGTTGTACATCATATATTGAATATAATGCCTCACATGAGGAATGTTTGATCCAGGTGGGTTTTGTTAGGTTTATAGGATTTTGTAACAATATATAATATATAATAAGATATTGAGGTCTGAAACACATTACAATCATTATTGATCACGTTGAAAGCACATAATGCTACTGGGGCTCCGTGTTTATAGAAAATCTCACATTTACATATTCTTCGAAATTCCCAGGTACACACAAAGACCTCTAGTGAAAGTCTGAGAGAACAGCATATAAATCGTGCAATTGACTTGATCCATGTTTTTGGACTGTGGGAGAAAAGCGGAGAATCCGGAGGAAACCCATGCAGAGACGGGGAGAACATGGAAACTCCACCCAGATGGGGATTCGAATATATATATATTTTTTTTTTTGCCGCATACATATGTAAATATTGTGTATTTCATTTTATCTTCATGTAGAGTATATATCCTGATGCATCACCTTAAGAACTTCTATGTGCACATGTCCCATCATGGAGCATAAATGACAAATAAACTTGAAAACTTGAATCGTTCTCCCCTCCACTCCACCCAACCACACTAGAGGAAAAATGAAGAAGATAATAGATAGATGGATGACTGCTCGTACTTTTTGTTTAAATTGCGTTTGTAAAATACGAACCTGATACACGTGTTTATGTAAATGTTCAGGCATCACGGCAGCACATCTTGCCACCTTAAGAACTTCTATGTGCACAAGACCCAACATGGAGCATAAATGACAAACAAACTTGAAAACTGGAATCGTTCTCCCCTGGATGGGCATGGGACCCCATTCCACCCCACCCAACTCCACCCCATCCCACCCAACTCCACTAGAGAATAAATGAAGAAGATAATGGATGGATGGATGTATAGATGGATGATTGCTGGTACTTTTTGTTTAAATTACGTTTGTAAAGTATGAACCTGATACACGTGTTTATGTAAATGTTCAGGCATCACATCTTGCCACCTTAAGAACTTCTATGTGCACAAGACCCAACATGGAGCATAAATGACAAACAAACTTGAAAACTGGAATCGTTCTCCCCTGGATGGGCATGGGACCCCACTCCACTCCACCCCACCCCACCCCACTCCACTCCACCCCACCCCACCCCACTCCACCCAACCCCACTAGAGAATAAATGAAGAAGATAATAGATAGATGGATGATTGCTCATACTTTTTGTTTAAATTGCGTTTGTAAAATATGAACCTGATACACGTGTTTATGTAAATGTTCAGGCATCACATCTTGCCACCTTAAGAACTTCTATGTGCACATGTCCCAACATGGAGCATAAATGACAAACAAACTTGAAAACTTGGATCGTTCTCCCCTGGATGGGCATGGGACCCCACCCCACCCCACTCCACTAGAGAATAAATGAAGAAGATAATGGATGGATGGATGGATGTATAGATGGATGATTGCTGGTACTTTTTGTTTAAATTACGTTTGTAAAGTATGAACCTGATACACGTGTTTATGTAAATGTTCAGGCATCACGGCATCTTGCCAGCTCGCCCACCCCAAACTGCTCCTTAATGTCCGACAGCAAACCCCGCTGCCTCTTCCCGCATGTACCCGCCCTGAAGCCTGGCTTCTGCCCGGGAACATCTGCACTAAGAAGCCTGACACTCGCTGCATCGTCCGCAGACGACAGTCGAGCAGACGCGCGGACAAAAGCCACATCAGGTCCGGGGCTGCGGTTGGTCCTCGTCTCGGTGCGACGGCGTTCCCTCCCTCGCTTTGTGCCAAAAACAAACTGTTGAGCAACAAAAACTTCCCCAGCGGCGACCAGCCGGCGACCACTGCCCAGCCAGCCCCACCGCGAAAACCCACGGCCGGCCGCCGCTCTGTCCGGGAGCCGCTCTGTCCGGGAGCCGCTCTGTCCGGGAGCCGCTCCGCCGCCGCCGCCGCCGCTTGTCACAACTTCATTAGCATCATAGCTTAGCACGCTAGCTCGGCTATCCGTACAGTCTGCGCCCCTTCCACTCCACCCCTATTTGAAACAGAACCCGCCCTCTTCGTCGGGATTGGCTTCCGGATCGCGTTCCGCCTGGCGATTGGTTCGCCCCTCGGCCGCCCGCTGGTGCCGACCCAATCGGGTGGGGTTTGTCTTAAAACGGGTGGAGAACAAAGCGCCGTCCCTGTGCGCAGACTCCGCTCGTAGCTTCTGAGCTACAAGTTGACAACACGTTAAACAAGTTGCCGAGTTCGTTTAAACAGCGCGCAAACGCTTTGGAAACGCGAGCGAGCCGCACGGCGGGTGTTCAGCTTAGTTTAGTAAAGTTCGTGAAGTCAGGACGCTGTTAAAAATGTTTACAAACTCACCTCTGCGCCCCTCTCTCTCTCTCTCTCTCTCTCTCTCTCTCTCTCTCGTTCCGTCTGTGGAACCGGACACGCCCCGCCTCCCGCACATATCGCGAGATTAAACATTGCAATGGCCTTCAATCATGTTGTTTCTGACTAACTTTATCATCCATCCATTCATTATCTCCCGCTTTATCCTCTATTAGTGTCGCGGGGGGAGGGGGGGTTCCCCATGCCCATCCAGGGGAGAACGTTTCAGGCGCTGGGCAGATACACCCAGGACAGGGCGCCAATCTATCGCTGGGCCCACACTCACTCACTCACACACTCTATATGGGGCAATTTGGAGAACTCAATTGACTTGGTGGCTTAGTGGTCAGCACGTTCTCCTCTCAGCACTAGGGATTCCCGGTTCGAATCCCCATCTGGGTGGAGTTTCCATGTTGTCCGCGTGGGTTTCCTCCGGGTTCTCCGCTTTCCTCCCACAGTCCAAAAACATGGATCGAGTCAATTGAGTTCTCCAAATTGCCCCATATAGAGTGTGTCTGTGTGAGTGGGTGTGTGTCCAGTGATAGATTGGCGCCCTGCCCAGCACCCGAAACGTTCTCCCCTAGATGGGCATGGGGAACCCCCCCCCCTCCCCGCAACCCTAATATAGGATAAAAAGTGGGAGATAATTAATTAATTATATAACATTATATATTTCTTTTTCAGCTTTAAAATCCAAAAATCCGGGGCACGGTGGCTTAGTGGTTGGCATGTTCTCCTCTCAGCACTAGGGATTCCCGGTTCGAATCCCCATCTGGGTGGAGTTTTCCATGTTCTCCCCGTGTCCGCGTGGGTTTCCTCCGGGTTCTCCGGTTTCCTCCCACAGTCCAAAAACATGGATCAAGTCAATTGAGTTCTCCAAATTGCCCCATATAGAGTGTGTCTGCGTGTGTGAGTGAGTGTGTACCCAGCGATGGATTGGCGCCCTGTCCTGGGTCTATCTGCCCAGCGTCCGAGACGTTCTCCCCTGGATGGGCATGGGGAACCCCACCGCGACCCTAATATAGGATAAAGCGGAAGATAATGAATGAATGAATAACCTTTCTATATATAATAGCCATAAACGGGGTTTGTGTGGAATCATAGTCAGTCTGCAAAACATTCCATTACACGTAAAATCTGCTTTTAACTGCAAGCATTTAACTCCACACACTATACTAAAACTGGGTAGGTCCTCTGTTTGCTCTCTAAACAGCCCCAGGGTTTGATGTTTTGTATTTTCAGAGATGCTTTTCTGTTTAGTTGTTTTATCATATCATGAGGGTTAAACCTCAGCACTGCCAGACTGCCACTTTTACTTTTAATTGCTAAGAATATTTTTATAACCACTTCTGTAAGTCACATGCTGCAGTATGTTTAGGTTTTTTCTCTCTCTCTTAGTTTAGTTTGGTGGTCAAACTCCTTTGTAAGTAAGAAATCTGTATTTGCTTGAGCTCTGCCTGCTTCTCCAAATTTCTATGCATTTGGTTTCATGTCTAGACAGTTAATAGAGTTTTAGTGTTTTTAGGGATCCATCTGGAATAAGTTCTTGTGTGTAATGTTGTTGTTGATGATAATGATGATGGACTTTAATAATTCTGAGTTGTTTTGGATCACAGCCTGTATAAAAGTAAAGCCGAGCAAAAAGGGAGAAACACACTCAACACTACACACTACAACTGAAACGGCGGAGAGGGCCTCAAGATGGTTCTGACTCAAAACAGAAGAACCATGGAGTCGTGGACAATCGTTGTCCAGCTAGGCACAAACTGGGGTCTGATCGACCCTGGTTGAGGGTGTATAAAGTCGGCCAGAAACACCCAATGATTTCAGGAACATCACTGATGATGTATCCGTATGCATCAGCTGATGTATTTTCACAGTGAATCATTCTTTCATTCATTCATTCATTCATTATCTCCCGCTTTATCCTCTATTAGGGTCACGATGGGGTTCCCCATGCCCATCCAGGGGAGAACGTCTCGGGCGCTGGGCAGATAGACCCAGAACAGGGTGCCAATCCATCGCTGACAGTGAATCATAACCTGTATAAAAGTTTAGCCCAGTGATCATATTTAAATATTCTGTGGGTCCGGCACGGTGGCTTAGTGGTTAACACGTTCTCCTCTCAGCACTAGGGATTCCCGGTTCGAATCCCCATCTGGGTGGAGTTTCCATGTTCTCCCCGTGTCCCCGTGGGTTTCCTCCGGGTTCTCTGATTTCCTCCCACAGTCCGAAAACATGCATCAAGTCAATTGAATTCTCAAAATTGCCCCATATAGAGTGTGTCTGTGAGAGTGAGTGTGTGCCCAGCGATGGATTGACGCCCTGTCCTGGGTCTATCTGCCCAGCGCCCGAGACGTTCTCCCCTGGATGGGCATGGGGAACCCCCCCGCGAGCCTACTAGAGGATGAAGCGGAAGATAATGAATGAATGAATGAATGTTTTCTGTAGGGTTACATAATCATGAAAATGTTTTAAACATGGGTAGCACGGTGGCTTAGTGGTTTAGCATGTTCTCCTCTCAGCACTATGGATTCCCGGTTCGAATCCCCGTCTGGGTGGAGTTTCCATGTTCTCCCCGTGTCCGTGTGAGTTTCCTCCGGGTTCTCTGGTTTCCTCCCACAGTCCAAAAACATGGATCAAGTCAATTGAGTTCTCCAAATTGCCCCATATAGAGTGTGTCTGTGTGAGTGAGTGTGTGCCCAGCGATGGATTGGCGCCCTGTCCTGGGTGTATCTGCCCAGCGCCCGAAACGTTCTCCCCTGGATGGGCATGTGGAACACCCACCCCCCACGACCCTAATAGAGGATAAAGCGGGAGATAATGAATGAATGAATGAATGTTTTAAACATAACATATGACATAAAATATCTCATTACTTTTTTAAACTTTTCCTATTATATAAACTTCAGTAAAAACATAGTAAATGTGCTTTAAATTTGACAATTTTTTTTTTCCTTTGTGAAGTTAATGTTACAGTAAGTATTGACTAAGAGTCACACTAACATGCTACAACCCTGTCAGCATCACTGCAAAGCTAAAACATCATTAACCATCTGATGTATCATCCACCATTTATAAGTAGAATTCAGGTAATATAAAATGACGGGGCGGCACAGTGGCTTAGTGGTTTAGCATGTTCTCCTCTCAGCACTAGGGATTCCCAGTTCGAATCCCCATCTGGGTGGAGTTTCCACGTTCTCCCCGTGTCCGCGTGGGTTTCCTCTGGGTTCTCCGGTTTCCTCCCACAGTCCAAAAACATGGATCAAGTCAATTGAGTTCTCCAAATTGCCCCATATAGAGTGTGTCTGAGTGAGTGAGTGTGTGCCCACCGATGGATTGGCGTCCTGTCCTGGGTCTATCTGCCAGCGCCCGAGATGTTCTCCCCTGGATGGGCATGGGGAACCCCACCGCAACCCTAATAGAGGATAAAGCGGAAGATAATGAATGAATATGACAGTGAGGATTCTGGACAATAGGTGCACATTTTCAGTGGCAGCACGAACAGGTAACACGAAACTGAAATGAAAGGTGGTCAGAAAAGCAAACATACTTCACTCAAAAGAGAATGGCCTTTTACTTTTGGTTGAACAAAAGTGTTTTGTTTGAGTAATACTACTACAGTTCCTGTTACCATGACGACTAAACTATAATAATAACACAATAATTCAGCACCTAAAAATGGCAATATTATATTTCTAATCTTAAGCAAGCAATATCAAACAAATATCTTTATTCAAGCAAGCAATGGTGGTGATATGTAGTACAAGGCTTTTTCCTGCAAAAATTCATTCATTATCATCCTTATTAGGGTCGCGGTTCTATCGCTCAGGTGCTGGGCAGACACACACTCACGCAGAACACACACTCACTCACACAGACACACTCTATATGGGGCAATTTGGAGAACTCAATTGACTTGTTCCATGTTTTTGGACTGTGGGAGGAAACCGGAGAACCCGGAGGGAACCCACGCAGACACGGGGAGAACATGGAAACTCTACCCAAATGGGGATTCGAACTGGGAATCCCTAGTGCTGAGAGGAGAACGTTTTAACCACTAAGCCACCGTGCCGCCCCTGCAAAAATGAAAAATTCATTCATTCATTCATTATCTTCCGCTTTATCCTATATTAGGGTCGCGGTGGGGTTCCCCATGCCCATCCAGGGGAGAACATCTCGGATGCTGGGCAGATACACCCAGGACAGGACGCCAATCCATCTCTGGGCACACACTCACTCACACAGACACACTCTATATGAGGCAATTTTGGAGAACTCAATTGACTTGATCCATGTTTTTGGACTGTGGGAGGAAACCGGAGAACCCGGAGGGAACCCACGCAGACACGGGGAGAACATGGAAACTCCACCCAGATGGGGATTCGAACCGGGAATCCCTAGCGCTGAGAGGAGAACATGCTAACCACTAAGCCACCTGCAAAAATGAAAAATTAAAATCTGAAATTGTTCACTTTTTGATGATTTAAAAACAAACACTGAACAAAACAACTTCCACATCATCTAAATATAAGTTTCCACTGTGCACAATAACACTAACCGCTGTGGGCCACTAATCACTGGTGTTGCTGCTCGAACCTTCTTGGTGATTGTAAAGCGTATATAAACCTCCACAGGATCCTGAAGAGTAACGATGTCAAATGTTGTGGTAATTGAGGCAACACACACACACACACACACACACACACACACACACACACACACACACACACACACACACACACACACACACACACACAAAAATATGTTTTCTGTACCTCAGAACAACAACTTTCTTTAAGGTGTGAATGGATATTTAGTGATTTAAGAGATGAATTTTAGTTAAAATATTACATTGAGAAACAGGGCGGCACGGTGGCTTAGTGTTTAGCATGTTCTCCTCTCAGCACTAGGGAATCCCGGTTCGAATCCCAGCCTATAATTAATTATATTAAGTATAACAAGGCCAGCTGAGCTGTTTTTCTGCCGCAAAGTCAAAATGGCCCAAAATGCTGATAACGGAAGTTTATATTGAGGTTTTGATTTAATTATTTTGTTGAACAAATAAAGAGGGGTGGCGGCACGGTGGCTTAGTGGTTTAGCATGTTCTCCTCTCAGCACTAGGGATTCCCGGTTCGAATCCCCATCTGGGTGGAGTTTCCATGTTCTCCCCGTGTCTGCGTGGGTTCCCTCCGGGTTCTCCGGTTTCCTCCCACAGTCCAAAAACATGGATCAAGTCAATTGAGTTCTCCAAATTGCCCCATATAGAGTGTGTCTGTGTGAGTGAGTGTGTGCCCAGCGATGGATTGGCACCCTGTCCTGGGTCTATCTGCTCAGCGCCCGAGACGTTCTCCCCTGTATGGGCATGGGGAACCCCCCCGCGACCCTAATAGAGGATAAAGCGGGAGATAATGAATGAATGAATGAATATTGAGAATCAGAAAAGAAGAGGACTAGAACTGTTTAACATCGAGGAGACAGGTAAAGAGGATAAGGTCGTTAATAATAGATGCTCGTGCTGGCTCAAGTAAGTCAGTAGAGTTGTTTGGTATCAGGATTAAAACAGAACGCTAAACAAAGCACAAGACAAGAGCTGGTGGCTGTAAGATCTAAAAACAACAGATAACACACAACAAACACCGAAACAACAGTATCTAAATAAAGTTAATAAGGATATGGATCGGTCATATGATCAAGTGCTCAGATACTTTACCCAAATATCAAAACAGAAATGTAAAAAAATTAAAATTAATTAAAAAAATAATATAATATTACAATTGAATTATATGAAAAGTTTTATACTCTTGCATAATGATTTTAACAAAATAAATATGGTTTAAGAAAAAGAGTACTTGATTTAGACACAGTTTTTATGAGGCTTGGTGGTTTAGCATGTTCTCCTCTCAGCACTAGGGATTCCCGCTTCGAATCCCCATCTGGGTGGAGTTTCCATGTTCTCCCCGTGTCCGCGTGGGTTTCCTCCGGGTTCTCCGGTTTCCTCCCACAGTCCAAAAACATGGATCAAGTCAATTGAGTTCTCCAAATTGTGGGGTGGGGTTCCCCATGCCCATCCAGGGGAGAACGTCTCGGGCGCTGGGCAGATAGACCCAGGACAGGGCGCCAATCCATCGCTGGGCACACACACACTCACACACAGACACACTCTATATGGGGCAATTTGGAGAATTCAATTGACTTGAGGGCAGCACGGTGGCTTAGTGGTTAGCACGTTCTCCTCTCAGCGCTAGGGATTCCCGGTTCGAATCCCCATCTGGGTGGAGTTTCCATGTTCTCCCTGTGTCTGCGTGGGTTTCCTCCAGGTTCTCCGGTTTCCTCCCACAGTCCAAAAACCCAAAAACATGGATCAAGTCAATTGAATTCTCAAAATTGCCCCATATAGAGTGTGTTTGTGTGAGTGAGTGTGTGCCCAGCGATGGGTTGGCGCCCTGTCCTGGGTCTATCTGCCCAGCGCCCGAGACGTTCTCCCCTGGATGGGCATGGGGAACCCCCCCGCGACCCTAATAGAGGATAAAGCGGGTGATAATGAATGAATAATGAATGAATTAATTGACTTGATCCATGTTTTTGGACTGTGGGAGGAAACCGGAAAACCAGGAGGAAACCCACGCGGACACGGGGAAGAACATGGAAACTCCACCCAGATGGGGATTCGAACCGGAAGTCCCTAGCGCTGAGAGGAGAACGTGCTAAACCACAAAGCCACCGTGCTGCCCTATACAATGTTATACATCTGAAATGTCACTTGAGCACACTGTGAAATTAAATCTAAACTGGGAAAATATTACAGAATCGAGGACTTCTTTGTTACAGATATCATAAAGTTGGTTTCGTATGAAAATAATATAAAAATACAATCAGAAACATCAATCAGATCATAAAGCAAAACTCTACGGTATTCGCTGAGTGCTGCTTGGCCACACACTCTCTCACCAGCTCTGTAAGAAAAGCTTTAACAGTCCGCTCAGTTACGCAATTCTCAAATGTCCAGTCAACAACTTCCTGTAACCAGAATCTGACACCAAAGGAGGACGACAGTTTCTTTAGTGTTCTTTACCAGTCGCCTGACCAACAAACCCCATTAATTCTCCTGACCTTCTATTAAAACGAAGAACATTGAAAATATTTTCAAGATTGTCAATAACAGACCTAATTTTCTTTTGTTAAACATAAAACGTTAGATATAAATGTTACAGACTCAAAAAGTTGGCATGGAGGAAAAAAATAAGAGGATATAACTTGAGTCACGCCCAGCGATGGATTGGCGTCCTGTCCTGGGTGTATCTGCCCAGCGCCCGAGACGTTCTCCCCTGGATGGGCATGGGGAACCCCACCGCGAACCTAATAGAGGATAAAGCGGGAGATAATGAATGAATGAACTTGAGTCACAAAGTGTAAAAGGTGGTTCCACCTAAGGCTTGGTTTATACAAGCAAGGATAGACTGTGGTTAACCACATTCTGCCAAATTACGCAGGAGTTTAGTCATTCATTCATTCATTATCTCCCGCTTTATCCTCTATTAGAGTCGCGTGGGGGGGGGGGTTCCCCATGCCCATCCAGGGGAGAAGGTTTCGGGCGCTGGGCAGATAGACCCAGGAGAGGGCGCCAATCTATCGCTGGACACACACTCACTCACACAGACACACTCTATATGGGGCAATTTGGAGAACTCAATCGACTTGATCCATGTTTTTGGACTGTGGGAGGAAACCGGAGAACCCGGAGGAAACCCACGCGGACACGGGGAGAACATGGAAACTCCACCCAGATGGGGATTCGAACCGGGAATCCCTAGTGCTGAGAGAACATGCTAACCACTAAGCCACCGTGCCGCCCCATTTGAAATGTATGACTGAAGATGAATCATATTGTTCATGGTTCAGATCTGCTGGTTTTGCAGTTACAGCTGTAAGAGTAAAGAATAACTGTTTGTTCTGTATTATGAGTTCTGGTCGCCTCTCCAAATTATTATTTTCCTTTCAGTACCGCTCTGAAAAAAACAACTACAAAAGATCTTTAATGGGAAAAAGATGTTGGATGAAAATGAAGTAGCACCACAGAGCAGGGGTTATTTGGTTGGTGCATTATTCCTATCCCAGCAGTCTCCCCCCCCCCCCCCCCCCCAGCGACCCTAAAAGAGGATAAAACAGGAGATAATGAATGAATGAATGAATGAAAAATTTCAGATGACCAGCAGTCCTCCTTCAGCGAGGTGTAAAGGATCTTTATTTGGTTTCCAAAAATGTCCTTCAGGTTCTGAGAGCAGACTTTAATAGCAAAGAGCAGAGGAAGTAAATCGAGTGAGACCATTTATTAAATGCTACTGCCGTTTCCTTCCTGAACAAATTTTTGCATTCTCTTTAAAAGGATGTCCTGTATTTAACGACGTGACAAATAAACATAAGTACAATAACCACGAGGGAAAAAAGCCATTTCTGTGGAAACAATAGTCTTCTGTAAGTCACGTTAAATTACAATGCTCTTATTTCTATACATATTAATCTTCAATTAATCACAATAAATACTTTATATTATAATATAAGACACACGGCGGAACGGTGGCTTAGTGGTCAGCACGTTCGTCTCTCAGTGCTAGGGATTCCTGGTTCGAATCCCCATCTGGGTGGAGTTTCCATGTTCTCCCCGTGTCCGTGTGGGTTTCCTCCGGGTTCTCCGGTTTCCTCCCACAGTCCAAAAACATGGATCAAGTCAATTGAGTTCTCCAAATTGCCCCATGTAGGGGGGGGGGTGTTCACACTCACACAGACACACATACAATTCAAGGGAAATTTTAAATAGGGGCAATTTTGAGCAGCCAGTTCACCTTGAATCCATATTTTTGTACTGCGGGAGGCAACACATATGTGCTTATTTATAATCTTAGTTGGCGGCATGAAGGTTTAGTGGTTAGCATGTTCGCCTCTCAGCGCTAGGGATTCCCGGTTCGAATCCCCATCTGGGTGGAGTTTCCATGTTCTCCCCGTGTCTGTGTGGGTTTCCTCCGGGTTCTCCGGTTTCCTCCCACAGTCCAAAAACATGGATCAAGTCAATTGAGTTCTCCAAATTGCCCCATGTAGGGGGGGGGTGTTCACACTCACACAGACACACATACAATTCAAGGGAAATTTTAAATAGGGGCAATTTTGAGCAGCCAGTTCACCTTGAATCCATATTTTTGTACTGCGGGAGGCAACACATATGTGCTTATTTATAATCTTAGTTGGCGGCATGAAGGTTTAGTGGTCAGCATGTTCGCCTCTCAGCGCTAGGGATTCCCGGTTCGAATCCCCATCTGGGTGGAGTTTCCATGTTCTCCCCGTGTCCGTGTGGGTTTCCTCCAGGTTCTCCGGTTTCCTCCCACAGTCCAAAAACATGGATCAAGTCAATTGAGTTCTCCAAATTGCCCCATATAGAGTGTGTGTGTGTGAGTGAGTGTGTACCCAGCGATAGGTTGGCGCCCTGTCCTGGGTGGGTCTGCCCAGCGCCCGAGACGTTCTCCCCTGGATGGGCATGGGGAACCCCCCCGCGACCCTAATAGAGGATAAAGTGGGACATAATGAATGAATGAATGAATATAAGACACACAGACACTCCTTTAAGATCAGCATCTATTCTGAGGTCAAAGAAAAAGTCCTGAATACTGAGGGAAATTGGATTTAATTCAACATTGTGGAGAAGAGAATACAGAGACTTTAAAGCTGACTAAAATTTAAATCAATTTTTAAGGCCAAAAGTTAAATATTGCAGGTTTGTAAATTGTTTCTACAAACATTAACCTATAAACAACATCAAAATAACTATTACATTTAGCTTGGCAACAACTAAATCAAACATTTCGGATCTAATATTTATTAAATAAGCAAATTATATTTAATGTTTATTTATAGAGAAGTATTAACCTTATTGACACGTTTATATATATATATATATATATATATATATATATATATATATATATATATATATATATATATATATATATTTTATTATGATCTACTGCCCCCTACTGGCATAAAAAACGACAAGACAAGGACTAAAATCTGCCAAACATGTTTAAAAGCCATCATAAAAAAATCTATAATAATAAATGTTTACACAAATATAAACATATTTCGTAACTCTCACCACAACAAACACAAAATCTATGATTGTGGTCCTTTATTGAAAATCTTGCACGGTTCCACAAATTACTCAGCAACACACTGCAGCTACTGTAACTGAAGCCCACAGTCATCCACATAACGCAAGAACTTCATGAGTAACGTGGAAAAAAAGGGAGAGGATGCAAAACATAGCATGTGCTGAAGAAGAAGCCATTTCCAAATAAAGATGTACAACATCAAATACACGACGAGCATCTGAATCCTTTGCTCGAACGTGTTTAGGTTGGAATGATGGTGCCATTAAACCGCTGACAAATCTGTACAGCTGTAAAAAAAAAAAGGACGTTCTTCTCACTGGATCCCCACAGAACAAAATATGAAGCTTGAATACAGAAACTAAAATAGTCACAAAATGAGGATCTGTTTTACTTTAAAACATGTGGCACTCCCAGGGGCCAAAATATTGACAAGATTAAAAATGTGCCTTATTTAAGGGATGATTTGGAGCCTCGAGATCCTTTCAGCTTTTAATCGAAGGCATTATAGATTCATAAAAACTGAATTTGTTGTTTTAATTTCTCTTAATAACGCTATACAGATAAAAATGGACTTTTTATCCGTAAAGGGAAAAAAAAAATGGCGTCAACCTAACATCTGTGTATATTAATAAAACCAACTGCGGACAGAAATATGACACGCCTCGGCATTCCAATTCGTCTTTTGTTGAAAGCATGCCGTTTATTTTTGCATCTGGCATCAACGTCGTGCCGTATTTTGAAAACGATTCCAACCGTGTGTTTACATCAGCAATTAACACGGCACTGATGACGAACCCCGAGATGTGCGTGTAGGGGACCGAAGCATCGTTTAAAATATGCTGATAATAAACCGAGAATTGAATAAACACAAACAATTTGGGATGAATACCAGATTTTAAACCTTTTAAGGAGGTTTAAAGTTACAAGCTTCATACACCCCAGAAAACAACCCCTGTGGGTGTAAAGCACATTAATCAACCTCATATGTAACTTTTAGAATACCCTACAAATCCAAATGCCCCATTGGTCTCCATCACAAAACTTTAACTTCCAATTTAGTTCTCGGATGCAAAGATGCTGCTGCTGTGCTGCTAGTGTGAACGCAGGGTTGGTGAGGACGTTTGGATTCAGTGGTAGAATCTTGACGTGTCTCTCACAGTCTTCGTGTCTTGCGACGCCGCGGTGCTCAGTCTCTGAGGAGCACATACTGTTTAACAGACTCCGGCAGAGGGAGCTGGCTCACGGCGCCGGGAAGGTAGCGTGCCCCGATGCCGGCGCGTACGGCGCAGCGGGCCAGCGAGCGTAAGGTAGGCGGGTGGGCCGTCATGCTGGTGAGGCGAGCCAGCAGCTGCGGATCTTTACTGAGCTCGCGGGGCAACGAGCCATCCGCCCGGCGTATCTCCAGCCTCCCGGCCGCCCGGCACAGCAGCTCTAAACACTCGTCCTCCTGCTCGGTGCCCAGGCCGCGGGCCAGCAGCGCCACCAGCCGCGATATCGGCGTCTGGCCCTTAAGATTGGTCACGTGAACCTGGGCGCCGTAGTCCAACAGCACGCGCACGCTTTCCAGGTTGCCCTTCATGGCCGCCCAGCTGAGCGGGGTGTCGTTGTTGTAGTCGCGGGCATTGGGGAGCGCGCCGCTCTCCAGCAGCGCTCGCACGCATTCGGGATTGTCTTTGAAGGCGGCCCAATGCAGAGGAGTGTCCTTGTTGCCGTCCAGCGCGTTGGGTTGCGCTCCGTACTCCAGCAGCAGTTCCACACAGCTCTCATCCTTCTCGGCGGCGTAATGCAGGGCTGTGCGGTTGTAGCCGTCCAAGGCGTTTACCTACACACACATCATGGTATGACTGAAACGCACTGAGGAGACCAACGGCAGACCAACGTATGTGCAACGTACTGAATACTAGGGGTGTCTTCAACTAAGGATTTTCATAGTCGAATCTGATTCGTCAGATTTTCCCTATAGTCGACTGATAGTCGAATCAGTTAAAATTTCACCACAAGATGGCGCTATAAGCGTAGTTTTTAAAAAACGATTCTTTAAAATATTTTTTGTTTTTTCTTTTTTTTCTAGAAATTAGGATGATTTTATTTGACAAAAGACTATATATATAACGAAAACAAAGACATTTCATGTAAAAACTAATGCTTAGCAGCAGCCATGGGCTCCCCCATGTGGTCAAAATGGTACATTCGACTATGAGGTTCATAGTCGACTACGGTTCTCCGAATCGAATCGTCGAATCAGCGAATATTGCAGCTCACCCCTAATAAATACAATCTTTTCCACGACCCCAGGACGCTTCCTTCCACATGTTTGAGTGGTAGCTCAGTGGTCAGGGTGTTGGGCTATCAATCTGAAGGTTGGGGGTTCAAATCCCAGGTCCACTGAAGTTACCAATGTGGGTCCTTGAGCAAGACCCTTAACCCTCATTGCTGCAGGGATGTTGTGATGAACCCTGTGCTCACCTTGTATGTCGTTTGGATAAAAACGTCCAATAAATGACCAAATGTTTTGTCTGATTCACAAATGAGAAGCTGCTCACTGCTAGGGATCATGATTCATTCATTCATTATCTTCCGCTTTATCCTCTATTAGGGTCGTGGGGGGGTTCCCATCCAGGGGAGAACGTCTCGGGCGCTGGGCAGATACACCCAGGACAGGGCGCCAATCCATCGCTGGGCACACACTCACTCACACAGACACACTCTATATGGGGCAATTTGGAGAACTCAATTGACTTGATCCATGTTTTTGGACTGTGGGAGGACACGGGGAGAACATGGAAACTCCACCCAGATGCGAATTCAACAGGGAATCCCTAGCGCTGAGAGGAGAACATGCTAACCACTAAGCCACCGTGCTGCCGGGATCGTGATTAAAACATTTTAATTAATTAACCATGGTGGCTTTAGTTAGCACGTTCTCCTCTAAGTCCTAGGACTCCAGGTTCGAATCCCAAAATGAGTGAAGTTCCCATGTTCTCCCCGTGTCCATGTAGGTTTCTTCCGGGTTCTCCAGGTTCCTCCCACAGTCCAAAAACATGGATTTAAAGCACTGTAAAGCCCCCATGCCTATCCAGGGGAGAACGTCATTCATTCATTATTTCCCGCTTTATCCTCTATTAGGGTCGCGGTGGGGTTCCCCATGCCCATCCAGGGGAGAACGTTTCGGGCGCTGGGCAGAGACACCCAGGACAGGGCGCCAATCTATCGCTGGGCACACACTCACTCACACAGACACACTCTACATGGGGCAATTTGCAGAACTCAATTGACTTGATCCATATTTTTGGACTGTGGGAGGAAACCGGAGAACCCGGAGGAAACCCACGCGGACACGGGGAGAACATGGAAACTCCACCCAGATGGGGATTCGAACCGGGAATCCCTAGCGCTGAGAGGAGAACGTTCTAAACACTAAGCCGTGCCGCCCCGCACTGCATCAGTTAAAGTTAAATAACAGAATCACCCCTTCAGTATCATCGTACCCATTTCTTTATTTAAACCTTTTATTTTATTTTGTCCACGTTGTGTAAGTGTGAACATAATGTCTTCTCTAACAACCTCCAGTTTCAAAACATCTGTTACGATCTAATCTCCGTGATTAGAACACACATATAAACCTTAAAGCCGAGTTCTATATGATGCACCGGAGTCGTACCTCTGCACCTTTCTCCAACAGAAGTTCCACGCAGTCAGCGTCAGCCACCATACAGGCGCAGTGCAGGGGCTTCAGAGTGCCGTGCATCCGGTTCACATCCGCTCCCTTGAAAATCAGATCACGTGACATCAATCAAAGGGGAAGAAAACCTTTCACAGCAGCTGCCGACACACACACACACACACACACACACACACACACACACACCTACCTTCCGTATAAGATCCTCCACATTGTCGTGTGGAAATGAGCGGATGGCAGCGATGGTGCGGATGAGCCGTTCTGAAAGCGAGTATTTACTCTGAATACTCTGCATGATGTACCACATAGTCGAGCTCATGTGAAGCTAATGGACATGGCACCCGGGCTGGGTGATGTCTCGGGTCCGCAGAGAGCTGCAAACGGAAGAGGGAATGAACTGACAGCTCTCGATGATTCAAACTTTAGGTTATAATAATAATAATAATAATAATAATAATAATACATTTATTTTATAGGCGCCTTTCTGTCACTCAAGGACACCGTACAAAAGTGCAAATAAGCATAGAATAAAAACAATAAGCATAAAATAAAAATAAAAACAAAGGTTAACAAAGGTTAAGAGCTCTACTTTTTTTTTGCACTGACAGGCCACTTTATTAGATACAGCTCCCTATAGAATAGAATAGATTAACCTTTATTGTCCATTAAACTTACATTAAATGGAAATTTGTCTTTGGCAGTCTGGCAGACAAATATATGTACAATACAATACAATAAACACATATTAAAAAAAAAAAATAATAATAATTCATTCATTCATTATCTCCCGCTTTATCCTCTATTAGGGTCGTGGTGGGGTTCCCCATGCCCATCCAGGGGAGAACGTTTCGGGCGCTGGCCAGATACACCCAGGACAGGGCGCCAATCCATCGCTGGGCACACACTCACTCACACAAACACACTCTATGTGGGGCAATTTTGAGAATTTAATTGACTTGATCCATGTTTTTGGACTGTGGGAGGAAAGCGGAGAACCCGGAGGAAACCCACGCGGACACGGGGAGAACATGGAAACTCCACCCAGATGGGGATTCGAACCGGGAATCCCTAGTGCTGAGAGGAGAACGTGTTGACCACTAAGCCACCGTGCCGCAATAATAATAATAAAAAATAAATAAATAAAATTCAAAACACACACTCACTGTCCATTTCATCAGTTCTACTTCCCAAAAAGACACAAGCTGTATGTCTATTGTAAAATTACAGATTGTAGACTATTTATTTCGCTACATATTTTGTTAGTCTCTAGCAACCCCATATATCCAAAACATAAGTCATTCATTCATTTATTATCTTCCGCTTTATCCTCTATTAGGGTTGCGGTGGGGTTCCCCATGCCCATCCAGGGAGAACGTTTCGGGTGCTGGGCAGATACACCCAGGACAGGGCGCCAATCCATCGCTGGGCACACACTCACTCACACAGACACACTCTATATGGGGCAATTTTGAGAATTTAATTGACTTGATCCATGTTTTTTGGACTGTGGGAGGAAAGCGGAGAACCCGGAGGATACCCATGCAGACACGGGGAGAACATGGAAACTCCACCCAGATGGGGATTCGAACCGGGAATCCTTAGTGCTGAGAGGAGAACGTGCTGACCACTAAGCCACCGTGCCGCTTGCCCCTGATGACACCTCATTAAATAAGTAAGCGGTTTAATGGGTCTGATGGTAAGAGTGTTAGATACTCCAGCAGCACTGCGGTGTCTGATCCACTCATACCACAAAACCACCACCAGGTCATGTGACTACAGCTTTCGAATGATTCCTAACCCGAAGACAACTTAAAGAGCAGGAAGAAAGTATGCAGAGAAACAGACTGGACTACAGACTGGAACTGTAGAACTACAAAGTCCATCTACATGATTAATCAGAGCTGATAAACTAGACATTAAGTAAACAAACACGAGGTGCACCTGATAACGTATTCTCCGAGTACAAATTCAATTTTACATTTATAAAATCTACAACATGACGTTCTTTTGAGGTTTGTCCCAAAACCAAATGCAAACATCGTCTGAAGA